>LUCH01004847.1:13188-34939 GCA_013368495.1 Paragonimus heterotremus
AAAATTAAACATAAGTCACACAAATATGAATCAACTTTACCCGTGTAGATTTGGCTTATAAGACAAACAAGCAAAGCTAAGATGTATCACCTTCGGTCTAACTGTTAAAGCAGCAGACTAACAAATGCATATGACAGAAAGGAATATTTGTTGCGGTGGTTTGCAGTGACTCCAATCAACAAGATAAAAGCCGTGGCATAGATTCAGGTTATCACTTCCGAAGAAACATTTTCCAAGTAACCAATCTTTCGGTCAATTACCTACATGACACACATTGTTCAGATCCTCAAAATCTATCGGTTGACTAATTGTTCATGAGATGCTTTAACTCGCCTTCCTCCCTAATTCCTAACCTGATAATAGTTGTGAGAATAATCACTGTTGTATTGTGTAAACTATATATGGTCTTGCGTTGACTGACATGGTCAGTACCATGTTCTGGACAGTAGTCTTTGTCCTGTCAATTAATCTGACTTAGTCAAATTGACGTTTAGACGTTAGTTATTTGTGTTAGCATGTTCAGTCGTTTTACGTGACTTCTGACATCTTGATGTGCTTCTGCAATTTTTGTGTGTTTGCGTGAATACATTTGATCAAGCGAATTTCGTCCCATTTGGACCTGACTCAATCTGACAAAGATGTGTTTGATAAAGGCATTTCGTTTTTGTCCACGGGGCAAATCTAGCAACCCTTCAGAGGTAAGCGAACAGCAAAATACAGTGTTCAACATGGCACAGGTATCGGACATCATCTACAAAAGTATATCCCACTAGAAACAAACAAAGCTATTCCATCTTATGCTATGCTCCTAGCATGAGAAAATGTGCCTCATCTGCGGCAAAATGAATCCAACAACCTGAGGAATACATGATGACAACTGTGTTAGCGATAGTTACTCGAACGTAATAGAGGTCGATAATAAAAGACACATTCTACATATTGAGTATTTCACTTTTTGGCTAGCTGAAACAGGTATTTAGTAACAACATTTATCAAGTATAACTGCATATAAAAATGATGTGGTGCTTATTAGTGAGTTAAGACTGATCTATATTAACCAATATTAAATCTGCGTCAACCATGCTTACCGTTTGAATTCACACTTTTAATGGTCCCTGTTCTCAAAGTGTATAAAACGAATGGTGATTGGTTAATCTAACACTTACTGTAATTTTCAATATTTTGTTATCTGTTCCAGTGACGAATTAACCGGCGATCGATTCATTCACTTGACTGATTAGAAACTTGAGTTTAGCTTCTGTTAACAGAAGTTCCAGATTACAACAACCATTGTGTGCTTTACTGATGGCAAATAAAATGTACCACTGTTTTCGAACCAAAGAAAAGATTAGTTAATACCTGATTTTAAAAAAGATCGAAGTTCCACAGGTTTGAAGTCATGGCTTAAGGAAGCAAACAAACGAACACAAAAACTGAAAATCGAAATTTTGGAAATGTCGACTACCAGGTTAGCTGCAGCCACAACACAAATTGTTCTTGAACACACTGGGGGAACTGTGATGTTTGGTAACCAAATCCTCAACAAAATGGAGTATGCATTTCCGACTGCTCTGAAAAATCATCGAGAACAAGTAAGGAACCTTGATTGTTTGTGTTGTTTGAATTGTGTGCCTCACGACTGATGACGTCGCATGCAGTCCGTTGGAATCTACATATAAGCGCCCCACGTTTATAGCTGAGTTTCCAACCACTTTGGAACATGCTGCTTGATACGAGTAGCTAGCTGTCGGTTTGTTTTCTCTAAGTGGTTCATAGTGTAGCTACGCAAATGTTTGTATAAACGGTGGAATGTGACCGTCGTATACTGTTTGCTCGTGGCCGGGGAGACTGGTATTGTTCTTGATCGCTAATCTATACACGGTTTCGCAGAGTTATTGGTCCAGGATACAGCGATTGTTACACGCCTACTTGTCATTATTGACTACCTGTCCCCTAGAAACAGGAGTTCTGAACACACCGTCCTCTTTGATATCGTCAGTTATACTGTCAAGATAATGTCGCAGCTGTACAATCTGATAAATTGCACATGGCACCCGTCCATCAGTAGAGTGTCCGTCAGTAAGTTTAAATCTGACTGTGGGTTGTCTTCTGTGTAAATCCTCTGTGCTCTGTAGAGAAGTATTCTGATTAGGCTTCTCTTATACTACACCACATAGAAGCTTTCCAAATGCATATACTCTTCTGTCTGAGTAGGCTCCATTTAGACGAATCTACCTACCGTGCCATCTGATCTGATCGGATGACTAGAATGACCAATTACAAAACACAGTCACTCAGTTGGTTCTCTCTCGTCAACCTTAAGTTCGCATGAGCTTGTTTGCGCTTCAGCAATAACATATTTGAATCAACTGAGCACTTAAAAGTGGCTAGTCTATCATCAATGTAGCGTCTGTACAACGCCGGTTTCGACAGGCTCTCGCATAGTGTGAGTTCTACTTTAGCCACGAAGAAGTTCGTTGGAAGTTGACTCAATGAATTTCCCATTGCAACCACGTTCGTTTATCTAAAACCATACGTCTGGAAATGGGGCAGTGGACTATGATGCCCGGAACCAGATATTAGAAACGTATCTTCTAGGATCAGTATCCCAATTACGTCACCTTTCTCTGTATGTCAGTTATTGGCTGACGCAAATTCGCTAGCCAACGCTTGTTTCGTTGTATCCTTCTCCTATCACAATGTTTCACTGATATGAATATTCATGATGAGTGGTTGTCGCGTGTTTTCTCCAGGTATTTATATGAATACAAATCCTTTTTCACTACTCTAGTCGTATTTGATCTGTTTATAACTGACAATCTATTTTTCTGTCCTGTGTCAAATGGCGTGTGTTCCGCATCATTGTTGTTGTTTTTGTTGTTATTCGTGTGCTCGTCAGACGTGTTCGTTAGGCTAAACCATCTTAAATTCATTGAAGCGGCAAGTTATCATATTTGACCAGTGTTCATTGGTTTGGTAGTTACTGAGTGTTTTGCATTTGATAATTTAAAGGGGTTTCCGTGGGACTACTTCTGAACAAGACCGCTCACTTTCTTTATCCTATATAGCCAAATGATGTCAACCTTAGTGCTAACAGCAGCAGTTTAAGTACCTTATAAAATGTTCTTTTTATCTGCAGTCTGTGTTAAGTATCTACAAAACAACAGAATTGGCGGAAAGGATGGTCATTAAGCGAGACATGAGGTATTACGACAAAATCAGTGCGAAAGTAATTCCGTACGGATATCCAGTTCATATTACGGCTTTTCAATCTAAATGAAGTGGATCTACCGTCTTGGCTGGCACTGATCAAAATTGATTAAGTATTTAACAAATTATATTAAATGGCATGAATCTTCTCCAATTGATTGTAACTTTGAGCTTAAATGGACGATTTTTCTTCTGAAGTATCTAGTTGACAATTCCATGTGTGTGTGTGTATGATGAATATTTGTTCTAAGCTCGTTAGCTTCGATTGTCTAGTTAAACTGGATCCAACCGACACGCACCGATTAACAATTGACCATTGGGTCAGTTAGACAACAATGAACTTCTTGACGTAATCGATCGGTGTCAGCCTCTGAAATTGATTGTTGTCTAAAACCTGAGAATAAAACTTTTTTTAATCGTCACATAGTAACACAAGACTGTTAGTGAAATTAACTGTCACTGAGAGCAGTTAGACGTATGTAAGAAAAACTCTTCAAACTGGTAAAAAGAAGCGTTCAATTTGCCCACAAAACCACTTTTGTTATCAAACATAATCTAGTAAAGTTTATTAAAGAATTACTGAGGCTAAATACTCTATTACATTTTTACAAACACTGATGTGTAGGGCTCGATTTTCTAAAACTTACCCATTCAAATCCTCTGTTACAGCTGCGCAGCATATTGTACAACAAAGCGCTATGGTTCAAATATACAGAACCTCTTTCTGTCTGAGCATAGATCGAATATCATAATTGTTATCAAATTGTCTTAAAAATCGTATCAAAACCCTGAATCGAATCAATGACTTTTATGTGAACTAATCAGTTTGCGTGTTACAAATTTTTCTGCTAGTTTTACCATACACCTTAGAGTTTGTTTCGTGACGTGCATTTTACGAATGATTTGCTGTTTCGTAGTTTGTTTTAATTGACACATCCAACAAGTATATCATTATCAACTCGCTTTTTTGTGTATCGTTTAAACAACGTCTGGGTTAATTATACACGAACCAGCTGAGAACCGTTTCGTATGGTTTCTTTTCTGTTTCTCAGTGTTAGCTTAGCGTATGAGAATTCTATCAGGTTCTACTGATGTGCTTGACTGTTGGCAATGAAATAATAATTTTTGACATTGGACAAAGATGATGGACAACTCGTGTGTCAGAAACGTGAGATGATTGTCGATTACAAGAGGGTGTATAGGTTGTTCGTGCTGTTATCTGAAACCACAAAGGATTGACAGATGGGTATGTCTTCCGAGTGTAAATTAGCATATTGACTTGTGTGCTTGAGTGTACATCACTCTCAGTCAGTTGTAACAGAAAAGCGAATGAATGTTGTTTTGTTCTACTGAAAATAACAAACAGTACTAAGTTTTACATAGAATTGAATGGGTAGTGCAAATGGACAGTGGCCACAACCGCAATGGCTCGAAGTAGTGTTAATAACACTCATTGTTGCCTGTCTCTTAATCGGCTTCATCCTTGTCTGAATTCATCAAAGTAAAAATAATCAGAATGAGGGGTCGAACTGGTTACTCTTTGCTTTACGAACCAAAGTTCATTTACATAAAATTTTCCATTCACAAGCAATGCTCATAGAACTGATAGCCGTGCCGATAAGAACCTCGAGTAGCAACCCTAACAGCTGTCGGTTTGCCCCTCAATTCACATCATCTTCAATTGATATTTTCAAGCAAAAACGAAGCCGACTATGTGGTATCAGTTTAAGTATGAACATCATAAAGCGTTATGAATAGATTTTGCGTAATTACACTGAACTGCATAGCAAAACACCACATACATTTGGTAACTGTTTTCACCCTCACTTGGAGTTTTGCTGTTTCGAATATGGTTTTGTTAGAGCTCATCACGTTCCTGTCTAACGCAAGAGTTGAATTATGATCTACCGCGTGACTAAAACAAATATTTCTCAATAAAGCATCGTGAATAATTGAAGGTTTTTCACTTCAGTTGAGTAGTAACTCTTAGATAATAGTTGCTGCCTTGGTGCTTTTGAACCATGTTTGTTTTTTCTGTCTGTTGTCCAAACTTGAATGTTTGTTATGTTCATTTCTGTGAACGCAATGCAATCTATTTTTGTGAAAAATTTTCGCCCTGACACTCGTGAAACCACTCATAAACATAAACCTGAAGCTAATTTTGTCATTGAAAGTCATCAGATTTTGGTGGTATCATAGAACTGTTCACAAAAAAAGATATTGATAAATTTTACAGTCTGTGGGCACCCAAAAACTATAACTATTGACAGTGTTTCATTTTTGAAAGATAAGCTTATCCAGACCAGATGAAATGGTCACAGATTTGGAACTATTTTTAACAGGTACTAGGTGAATCATCATTATATCAACGCAGGTCACAGGTAAAGAGTACGGGAACCGACTCCACTATTTAGTTACACTTACGGGTACCGACAAAACATGGTATGTGGATGCTAATTGAAGCCATAATAATCAATGTGAAAAGTTGGTTGCGTGATCCATATTTCTGAACCGGAGGACCTAATACAAATAACTTGTCTCTCTGAGTGTTCGTTCAGTTCAACTCTCAGTAAAAATTGATCAGGTCAGTTCGCCACCAACAGCTTTGAACGTAATAGCTCAAAACTGTCGGTTCTATTCAAACTGGCTTTGGCCTTGGTGATATGGGTGGTCAAGGCAGTCAAACGCTCTTGTATGCTTTCCTGTTCTCCAATTAAATTAAGATTCCCCTAGTCAGTTTCATCACTTGCGTGTATTGATTGGCCAACGATTTCTGAATGCATAATCAACCCCGGTACACTGGCGTTAGTAGCTGAAACTTACTGTTCATATTTGTCTCTGTGCTCGAGGTTCACAGCCTACTACTATCACAGTCATGTATCTAGTTAGATCTCGATTGCTTTAACTAATTTCAACTTAGACACTAAAGTTTACCTAGTCTGCAAGAGCCTCCAGCGGTAATTCAACAATAATTTTTACAACCGAATGCTTATGAATAATCAACGTCTTGCGCATTCACAACTGGGTTGAACCAAATGCCACAAAAAACTGGTGATGAGTGAGTATATAAACACGACTTGAATATAACTCAGCTCATATATATCACTTACCTTCCATTTATATTGTATGAACAATTTACACCTTTTACACTGCTAAGCAAACAGACTTTCATCATAGTGAAACAACTACACATGTTTGGGGCAATTAGTCCGTATGAAATCGTTGCATGTAAGGCACCATGACCTTGTACTACCGTACAGCTCAAAACATGATTATATCTAATAGCACTGAAGACTAGGATCATTGACCGGAATCTTAAAAAAACCTGCTAACCAATGATAATATTTTTCAACATTGTATTTTTTAGACTTAGTTTCTCTGACAGACGAAGAGAATAATATTTACGTTCATCTCAGCTACAGAATTGTTTCGCGTTGAACTCAAAAAGCATCCGATTATTATAAGGGACGTCTTCAGTTTCACCCAAGATTTCAGAGTGTAGGACAACCCAGTTTGAGACCTGGAACACTCGTTTTGCGCCTCACCAACACTACGCGCTTTGACTCCTAGCGTTTAGTCAATAGTCAACTGTTTTATCCCAAAACTACGTGACACACTATTCGTGGGATCCAACATCGGCAAGAGGGTGAAAGGTCTATAAAAGTTTTTGTAATGAATAGAACAGTTTTAGATGACACAGTTTTCTAGGTTTCACATTTAACAACATGACTTAATCATTCTTGAAGGGTGCACAAACACTATCACATCAATGCAAACTTTAGTATGCTGTATGATTAACTTCAGTAAAAGTTGATCACTGTGAAGTCGTCACCTATTCCCAAGTATGGTGTGCTGATCAGCTGAACACTCCCCAAACGGTGCTTTCTTGGTGTTGTTTGAAATTTAAATTTAATTTAAATGGACAGCTAACCTTCAGTTGTGTACACCTGTTAGGAGAAAATACACCCCCGTTTGCCTTATGATTATCTGTAAACAAAAAATATCTAACCATAGACCTTCAACAATCTAACTGCCAACCATGCCTTTTCACATTACTGATAGGTGCCTCACATTCGTTGTAAACATTAAAGTTTTATGACAGATGCTGAAATCCGTCCGCTTGAGATCATCTTCATTCTACTTGTATTTTATCAAATATATGCATGCCATAAGGTTTTCCCAAATTTGTTTTAAGTTGGATTGTCCACGCCCACAACATCTTGTACTCTCCATTTCCAAACACGACAGATCAATAACACTTGGAATCACTAGCAGTTTATCAAAGATAATTCATATATTTCGGACGAGTATTCACATCTTCGGCTATTCCAAACTAAACACCATTGCAATTTGATAGCATCTTTCCTTTGCATTCCAGGAAAACTATAACCAGAAGGTTTATATGAATACAAAACACGCCAAAAGTTTGGATCATGTTCAGTCTATGTTATGCGTACTCTGAAACTGACTGAAAATTTCGCATATCCGACAAGGTCGGAAATATGCTAGTGTATTCAGTCAATCAAAGAAGAAGCTTGCGATCAAATGTGGGTGGTGTTTAATTTTGAAAAAAGCATTCCAGTTAGTCACTGATAATTCCAGTTAACAAGCAATAAAGTTAACAGAAAGGCCATGACAGCTACGTTTTGTTTAATGATACCTTTGTGGCTAAAGATAAGCATATCAGATTTTAACTCATTAACTGACTAGAACCGTCAATAAGTCTCAACCGCTCAGCAGTCTATGAAACAAACGCATTCTTCAGTAAATTACGCTCTAGTGGAGTGTTGCTTCTATAGATGCTGTACCTTTTAAGCTGAACATCATCCACAGTTAATCGCTGCTGTCACATTCCCATACACTTTTCAGTCGGCCGGACTCGAGTTTCGCTCTCATTAGAGCTCCTGAGTAGTGCATCGACTGGAGTTAGCAGAGAGTAACTGTGTGTCCCATCGAGATGATCCGGCAACCTGATCATTACTCACAAGCGAAAGTGGTTGAGCGTTCACATATGATAATTCGGTCGTGCCTAATGTGAGGTCAGTGGTGCAGTGATCAACACGGTTGTCTCATGAAAGCGGGGTCGGAGTTCTAGTCGCGGCAGTGGCAAGGATATGCACTACTGACGAGCTCCAATGAGAGCGAAATTCGACTCCAGTGCTTTTTTTCCAATGGGCCGACTGGAAATTCTGTGGGAATGTGACAGGTGCGATCAATTGTGGGTGATGTCCAACTTGAAATAAACCAAACCCCGACTGCTCCTCAAATACTGTAGCGTCAGTATTACGACTGCTGTCATCCTGCGGAACTTCATGCCACGGAAGGCAAGTCGGTCTTGGTCAGAAAACTAAATGAACAGTTAACAATTAAACGCATCATGGTGAAGTAAAACTTGGGACAAGCATTCACATTCTCACAAGGTTGTGTTGATCAAGCAGATGCGACTGATGTTTTGTACCTAATTACAGTAAAATACAGTGATGGACAATCGTAAATATTTCTATGGCTGTTCTACAAAAATTTTGCATCCATATTATTCCTCCTTTGTATAAAATCCGTTGACTACATAAACAACCAATTTTGTGAAGAGTGGTTGTTTTGTTTGATCTTCTCAACTTCGTATTAAACTACTTGGTTCAAGGGACACGCATCTAATGATGAGTTAAGTAGACGGGCGTGAAAATGTTACCGAACATATTTTTCTGCTTTGGAAAATAGAATACGAAGATAATTCTGCTTTCCGGTTTTTCAACTCCACTGATTACCCATGGATTTTGTTCCCCTTCGCCTACCAGCATTTCAGTCAATGATGCCCATATTTTGTTGAGCGATGTTTACATTTAGGAGTTACGTCGTCAGGAGTAACAATAGTTGAATCATGCCTTCAAACGAACGTAAATAACCAGCGGATTATTCTGCCGATATACTTGTCACTACATCTACGTGACGGAGTGCAATTCTTTAATCGAACTTTTCTGGCCATTGGCAAAAGCAGCAAATAAAGTAGGAACGATACAGATCGAGCATCATTCATAGTTATTTGCAGATGTGGCATTCCGGTTGATACTTTGGACAGTTCCTTCCGAAGGAAAAGCATTAGACTCGAGTTTCGTTCTCCTTAGAGCTCGTCAGTAGTGCATATCCTTGCTACGACCTGGACTGTCAACCCGACCACGCTTTGATGAAGCAACAGTGTTCACCACTGGGTCAGTGACTTCAAATTAGCATGACTGAATTATCCTACACAACCACAACTACATTTACCTGTGAGTACTTCTCAGACTGTCTGATTGTTCGTGGGAAAACAAAATGACTGTCCTATCGACTCTAGTCGATGACTGCATGAATAGAGGTGGCATATGTTACTATAACCCATACTTATGACGATTTCCCACTAGGGATTTTTTATTCCTTAAAGCTGCACCTTCTATTTTGTTTGAGCATTTTCAGTAAGCTGTGAGCTTTTCTCAAACGGGTCCCCACATCGTTTACTGTGTCAGTTTTCCTCACTCCGGAGTATGGGAAATTTGGAATGTTAAGGATCTTGCGAACTATAGACATTTTTTTCAAGTAAACTTGTTGCCACACCTATCCATTATTTCATGCTACTGATGAAAATGTTGCCGTTATAGATTTCCGTCTTGTTAGTAGTAGATATTTTACACTTTGTGTGAATGTGGCCTAACCCAGTCACGTTAGCAATAGTTCAGTAGGACTTCTGACCAGTCGAATAGTTATAGATTGAAAATTTTATGACTGACCCATAAAAAGCTAGATTACGTGTTTGTTGCAAAACTCCGAACCACTTTCAGTAGTTAATGTAAACCTTTAAAATTAATACTGCTTCTCATGTTATCCCATTTGTATTATTTAAGAACTGGTACATGATGATCCCCGTATTTGTGGTTTCTTGAATCCCCGACAGGAACGTAAATAGATATCATATTTCTAATTACGGGTTGATTTTCGCCAAACTTTATCACTTTCGGTGACTGGGTAACACATTATTCCCTGTAGGTATTCCCAAATGGCTTCGTAATGACTAGTTTCCTAGCGTTTTGTTCTCTCCCGTGTGATGCGTGTGTACATGACACCTTGAAACCATCACTTTTGACCTATGTAAGGTGCAACCCCGGTTTTCCACAGGCATTTTAGTGATTATAGCACAAAGGTATTGACAGCATATGCTTGTAGAAATTTCTCACTTCACTGCCGTTGGTACCTAATTTTTGGACACCACAGAATTGGAAAACCGAATCCACCATGCTGTCACCTTAGTTAATAGAAAGTCGAACTTGTTTATATTTGGAACATATCATCAGTAAATTTTCTGTGGTTCATTTGGACCAAATTTTCTAAATTCTCTGTGCGTGGGAAACACTGCATAACCAAACTGTCATTTTACTGTCTGAGTGAAAGCAGTCAGATAGTTCTGTTGCGTGAGTGTCTCAAAATTGTGTGTTGACCAACTTAACCAACTTGACACCTTGAGTCATGAGTTTGATGTGGAAAACAAATTCTTGGAGCCTCAAACTACCCATGATAAATTTACTAAGTTATTGAATGTGTCGAAGATGAGTAGCTGTTACTGAGACTAGAGAAATAGTATATAACACTGGCTGATATAGGTTGACAGTAGAAAGGCTGTAGCTTCAACTTTCAACCGACTCTCGTTACTGGTTGACAGCCTATAAACAAAATGGAGAGACTGAAGACAGATTAGAAATCGATGTTCGCCCACGACATGATTTTGATTCCTATGTTCCCAGCAACTATCATATAAAGTCACAATATGAATTAGTTCACCTACTGGAAACATTTACCATAGCTAGCACTGTTCGCTTGTACTTGTTCAGCAGTGAAACAGTGCACTTTCTTGACTGTCTAGAAAGACGATATTGAGTGACGATTTAGTTGTTGAATGTCAGTTGGCTGATAGTTTGTGATAAATGAAGTAACGGTCGAAAATGGTAGTAAAAACGCTCCATTTTTCGAAGTCCATTAGATGGTGGACTCATACCATTTCAGATATACTACTTTCTAACAATTCCGTGCACCAGTGTAATATAGCACAGACGATGTCACACAATCAAGGGCAGTTAGGTGCCCGTTTCCACGAATCTAACGCTCATAAGCCTCAGATACAGGAAGTAGCGAACAAAATGACAACTGGTGTTTGGCTTTTAGTTTCTCACTAAAATTCTTTTGGTGTGATGAATCTACGGTTGTGGCTTCAATTCCAAAGTAGTTCATTTTACTCTGCATGGTTAGTTAGGTTACATGCGACTCAAATGTCTTTCGCACCCCGCTAATTGTACAGGCATTGGCTAGAAGTGTGGGGATAATTCTTCCGTTATACATCATTTCCGGTTAACTTACGTTACTGCTATTGAATTTGCCTGTTGTAATACTTGCACCGTTTTTCTGTGCTATTGAGTAGAGTTCCAGTGAAACAATGACTTCCAGGTTGTCATCCGAAAAGGTTGTCTAAGTGTTCCTTATAGTTTCCGCCAGCAAATGAGTGTTCGGCAAGCAAGCAACAAATGTGCAAACGTAGGGTTACTTCCAATGGCCAAAAAACTGGTTTACGGAATACCCTTTCCCCCGGTTAAGATTTTGTTATGCGTTCGTGGTATGCAACTAAACGTGAGACTAAACGATAAACATGCCTGCGTAGCACTCGTTACAAACGGTAAGAACCAAGTTGAACAGATTACTCTTAAACACGTAGATGAAAAACTCATTGAACAGTCGGATTTATCTAATCGAAAACGCCTTTTTATAGAAGAGTTGCTCAGGACATATGTAGAACTTTGCTCGTTTGATTTGGCATTATCCTTTACCCTAACTGCATTGTCCAAACACATTTCTCAAGATAAACAATCTGAGACCAGAGTGATGGAGAATGCTTTGCTACCTTCGGACCATAGCGACCATAACATTATGATGATGCTAGTGAACACGATTTATTTCAGCAGCCAGCTTATCACAATGCTGTTTAACCTGGTTTTTCAGGTTTGTTGCAAAAACTTTAGGAAATTCATTAAAATGCAACAAAATTTCCATCTGTTAAATGTGAGCAGAAGAGAAGTACCGGAGGTCAACTTGACTGAAATCTTCACTCTTCTTGTTGAAAGATATTGAAGATGAAACAGATAAAATCTCATCTGAAGGTCAAGGTTGGGCTCAGTGTCAACTGATTCATGCTTGCACGGGTTTAAAGTGGATGTGAAATGATTGTCCAAGGGATGTGGACGGTTTGTACGAATTTTTGGGGCACACGGGCAGGGGTTTTGGAGTCTGATAGCAATAGACCTGGTCACTGAAAACAATCACTCTCTGACAGCTCTGAGGCAGGTTTGACGGACCTTGTAGATTACTCGGAAGGCTTCGTCCAGATCTATTCGATGGCCATTGTCAAGCAAGTGGCAACCAATCGTACCTTAAATGGGCTTTCCCGAACCGTTACGAAGCCACTTCGGTAAGTGTCCACGAGTCCTCTCCTATAGTCACTAATTTCCAATGCGACTAGCCCTCATTTACTTGGCATTGGCCAGCTAATAAATCTGGATGAAGCGTTTCGAATTATCTACAAGGTTCGTCTAACTTGCTTCGGGACTGCCACAGTGCACTTTCGGTTGTCAGTTCACTCACTATTATATGTCTATATATAAAGATTGTCATAGGTTCAGTCTGTATAGTGACATTCTATTCTGGTTAGCAAATGATAACCCACCGCTAAAATAATGACACTGGTTTCCGAATATCCTTCTTGTTTTCAAGTGTTCCAATTTATTACTTTCGTTTACTTGTAGATTATATAGACTCCTGCCACTGTACAATTGGCCAGTATACTGACCCATTACGTGTTATCTGATGCTTACTACCGTTTGACCTGTTCTGAAAATTGTATTCAGTTTGAAGCGAAACGTAACTAGTAAGTACAACCACCAACTACTCACAAGTATGCTTCCACAGTATGCATTTTCACCTGGTCTTTAACTTACAGGTCAGCCAGTTCATTTACTTGTTTGGCATTCAGTCTGGCATCAATATTTGTCAGTTAAGTATCTGGAATTATCAATGTTTTATTATTGACATAAATCACAGTTATTAACTATCGGTATAGATCATCGTCACATAACTCGTATAATGATTTGATCAGTGCTTTGTTCACTGATTAAGATGGAAGCTGCCAATATCCTGTCGAATAACAAACAGTTTCCCAATATAACTTCTACTGGTTCAAAAGAAGTCCCGGTTTAACAACATTTTATCTGACAATGAGATAAAGAAGACTTTGCCGCTTTCCACGACATTTTGATATGAATACCAAGGAAAGCATTCGTGGAAGAAGTGTTCTCCAAGCGGTACAGACTGAATAATCATCTGTTTAGAAGACCAGCATTTCATGAATGATGAGTAGTATGTAGATGGGAGTTACGAACATCCTTCATCAAGCAGTTACAATAATGCACTTTGTCGGAACTTTGACTGACCATCAATATATTGAACTCTTTCTGTAGAGTGGATGCACAAAAGCAAGAGCATATTAATGGAATTATACAAAATTGTGCCTCTCAGTGGGATACAGTTGGTTCTCGCCACAACTTCGAAAGTAGAAATCATTAAATGGATTCTGGTAAATGTAAACATTTACCAGTAACTTGAAAGCACCGAACGATAAAATTATTGAGCATATGCAGGTTTTGTGAACAAGTTGAGAAACAAAAACAGTGAATCAAGATGGAGGGAAAGTATGTTCTAAACTGTCAGGTCAGTGAAAGTCCAAGACGAGTAATTTTTCCTTTCTATCATGTTAACTTCAGATGACCAAACACAGCCGTTTCGGTAGAATGCAGGAAATATACACTGGTACAGAGCATTCTGATCCTGAATAGTGAATCGAGATTAATCCCATAACGTGTGATCAGTATTTGCCGAACAAGGGACAAAGCCGAAGGTTCTTGCATACCCATTTTGCAAATTTTCCTTCATTTTGGATTCCAGGAACACCTCAGGTCAACTGATATCACTTTAAAACATTACATTCCCTTAATCCATTTAGTCAAAACAGAGAGAAGACATATATCGCGAGATGTTAACATTTCGATTTACTCTCATCAGTCGCCAACGTAAAACTAGCAAATTTTATACAAACTGCGTATAGCAACAACAATTGGACGAACCAAACACGCAGTTCTGACCTTTCACACGCTAACAGTTCAATCAATTCCACGGCAAGGAGATTGATTGCGTCAACGCCTTCTGTGCACACAAAACTGGCCGATGTTGTTTGATTAGCATGGCCTCGCTAATCGCCAACAGTTTCGGGTTGCGATTACGTAACAATATCTTGGACGATTCAACCGGGTCAACTAGGTGACCGGTTGCTAAGATGGGCTTGGCGATCGAGTTTGTTACAGTCAATAGGTCGTTTTTTGGGATTGCCGTTGATAACCACTTAGGAATGTGCTCTGTCATACATTGATGCAAACGCCGATCTGTCCTGCCTATGTAGACGTCATTGCAACTGCAATTGAACTGGTATATTACGTGAGAGACAGGCGATTAGCGAGGCCATGCTAACCAAACAACATCGGCCAGTTTTGTGTGCACAGAAGGCGTTGACGCAATCAATCTCCTTGCCGTGGAATTGATTGAATTATTAGCGTGTGAAAGGTCAGAACTGCGTGTTTGGTTCGTCTAATTGTTGTTGCTATACGCAGTTTGTATAAAATTTGCTAGTTTTACGTTGGCGACTGATGAGAGTAAATCGAAATGTTAACATCTCGCGATATATGTCTTCTATCTGTTTTGATATTACTTTCGCTGTTGTTACGACCAAACTGACAAACGTGATATAGGTTGATGTCAATATGTTGCACTCCCTTGTTCACTATCTCCTTCCATTGTTGCGTTTTCTCGGTTCGATGGTTGCGGTAGATTATGTGTCAGGTCAAATATTATGAGTTCGGCTTTCCTGGGGGTTCTTTCAGTCAGCCAGAGGTTAGAAATGCATTGAAGTTTTGTAGGGCGGGTCACTGTTGACTTACCTTAATTCTGTCAGTGATGCCAGTGTCTACTAACATATGTGGTTGGTCTTCTACGGAGTATCTTGCAACACATCCATCAGTAATCGAGGCTCATTAGTTAAACAGTAGGCTGGATAAATAGGTTTGGCAAGTGTGAACATAGTGTCAAGAGGATAAAAGTGGTGGTCGAGGAGGAACAGAAGATCGTGATGGTAGATAGGGAGGCTGAGATGTCAGGTACAACCAAAGTACAGGGACTGCCCGTTAAACCTGGTAACTAGAACGTAGTTGAGGTCAGAGAGACAACATTGAAAATACTGTGGATGCAAAATGGTGAAATTCATATAGGTGGTACCAGGCTGCGACACGCAATGTTAGTAAATGACAAGACAAAGGAGACGATAATGTGTGCTGATCTACTGCATCGACTGAAGGCTAATATCGACCTAGAGAGGAGCGAACTGTGTTGAGGGTGATGCCGTGAAAGTCTATCGTGAGCAGACGAATGAACAATGCCGAGTTGGCAGGGCCGTTGCGAAATCTCTACCAGAATGCCCTTTTCTAGCTATCAAGCAGTGTATTGATGAGTTTGCTCATCTGCTTACTAATCCGAATGGCCAGTACGGATTCTGTACCTGGATGGACCATTAGATAGACCTGCAGCCGGGAGCGGATGATACTACTCTAAAGGATTCCAGAAGTGAAGGGGCAGCGAAAGGAAATGTTGGAGGAGAAAATTATTTAACAGACAGTTGGTTACGCCGGGTGAATGCTGACTTGAGCTGAGAGGAAGTATTCCGCCACAGAGAAAGAATGTCTGGCCATTGTCCAAACACTGGCAAAGTGGAGGAACTACCTGATGGCCATCACCTTTCATGATGAGGTGAGGCACAAACCCATGATCTGGCTGAAGACAACGAAGGATCCAAGAGGACGACTGGCGCGCTGGACACTTCGGCTACAGAAGTTCAACTTTGTTACTGGACATGTCACTGACAGAAACAATTAGATACATGACAGACTGCCACGACTAATAACGGAAAATGAGCTGCCGACTGAAGCCCTACCCGTGAACGGAGTACTGGTCACCAACAAAGAGATCTTGGCCAATCAGCAGCATGACTGTCAAGTACGTGAACGATGTGAACATTTATTAACAGGGACCAAACCCAAGAGGTCGACTTCGGAAACAAATGGGCCGGTACGTATCTGGGACTAGCTACATCTTAAGAACGGCCAGCTCGTCGGTGATGTGGAAATACAGAGCAGGCTGCGACCACGAAGGCTGTTAATTATTCCGCTGGACCGGAAAACACGCCCGATTGAAATGGCACAAGCAGATGTTCACATGGGGCGATAACGCGTGTTTGATCTACTGCGGCGGAGGGTATTTTGGCCCGTGATGAGGAAATATGTGACCGATTTCATCCGGACATGCTCAAACTGCCAAAAGAATCGAGAACCAACGACGACAACTCCGTCGATTTTATCCACCATAACAGCAATCTGTGCACACATGAGACATGTTACAACGTGCAGTCGAAACCAGCAAGCGTGCACGGGTTGAATTTGAATTGTGTAACACGGTGTGCTGCTGTGTTGTCGGCACCGTTTTAGTTTTCGTTTGTGTAAGTTATGTGTGTGGCTTACTGGGCCTCTGGCTCATACTTATTTGTGTTGTTTTCTTGTACAGGGCTGCTACTGGAGCCTCTGTTCCGGAAGAACACTGTCCCCCGGTGTCTCCACGTCGCCCTAAGGTTTGTTAACAAGTCTGACGAACAATCAGAGCAGAGATGGCTGGCTTGCAAGTTACAATGAACATTTTTGGTCCACCTTCAGCAAGCTCAAATGGAAATCTTTATGTAATTCTAATGAAGGGCCATTTTACACGACGGGTGGAAATAATTCTCAGGACAGATCAAACAAACGGAACGGTTGCACAAGCTTTCAAGAACAACGTCCCGGTTCATTTCGGAGTACCGCGCAGAGACATCACGGATCGGGGCTCTGGTTTTGAGAGACGGCAATTTCAGGGGAGGTTGAAGAACTGGGGACTTCCGCACCTGAGAACATCGCAGTAGCATTCACAAACGAACGGGCTGACGGAGCCGTTCAGTCGTACAATGAAGGAATGGCTGAACACTAGATGCATTAACTGGAAAGAAGGACAACCAGATATGCTTTAAATTACCGCACAACGAAGCAAGCAACAGCTCAGAGTTCACCATTTAGGCTTACATACGTGAGGAGGGTAAGGGTTTTCTTGGATGGCCGTGTCGGGAGACAGGAAGCGACAGTTAGTACCTCAAGAACGACGACACATAGAACACCGTGAACTTGAACAGACAACAGAAACACAAAGCCGAAATGAACAAATATATAATGTGGAGTACAATTCACATAAATGGCACCCTCGTACAATTGCGACGAGTTCCTTAAACAAGGGGTGAGTGTGATGAGTGAGTGAATCGAAAGCGGGTGTATTCCAACACACGGTGGTAGGATATATCCAATTCCTGACGCGAGTGGATTGCGGGCAACACTAATGGCCGGACGAGCCATCAAATAACAAAAATTAAGTTACTGGGTGAGAAATGGTCAGCAAAAACTGACGACAGAAAGCGTCAGCCATACTGAAAAAACAGGTAGAAGTGCACACGGCATGTGAGTGGAAATCACTACTATGTTGTGGACTGGAATTCCGGTTTATAAATGTCAGTGCGCGTTTGTTGTGAGAAAGTTCAAGTTGGACGATAGAGATCGTACTTTACTGCGCGACGTTTTCTAACAATAAGTATAATTCACGATCACCTGGGTCTCACTCGTGTAAGCCAAATGTAAAGTGGAACCGGTTCCGATCGGTCTGCTTCACAACAATGATTTGAATAATCCGTCAACTCTCCACATGATAAGAACTTCCGAAAATTGTAGGAATCTCTCTCACCCCGGTTCACAAACGACCCTCATATCGAATGTTACTCATAATTGATCGCAGTTATGTGACTCTCGTAGACAATCTGGTTGATCCCTTTTTAAAAGGAGCACTAGATGCGAGCTTCATTCCTGTCAGAGCTCGTCAATAGCGTCGATCTCTATCAGTGCCGGGACTGGAGCTCCAGCCATGCTTTCATGAGGCAACTGTGTTCACCATTGCGCCGTTGACCTCGTATTAAGCACCATCGAATCATCGTATGTAAGCACTCAGTCACAGTCGCTTGTGAGTAATGCTGTGATTGCCCGATTACTTATGGAGAATACACAGTAACTGTCCGTGTGACCTGTAATCGATGATCCCATGACTAGGACTTGCCTCGAAGTTGAAGTCACGGGAGTCATTAACTTGTGGGGTAATATTTTGATTACTCATCAGTTCATTTTATGTAAAACCAAAATCCCCCACTAATCACTGCTAAACTCCAAATTACCATGACAGGAGTTCATTCGTTCTACCACATTATCGATTATTTTTGGGAGTTCTCACCCATTCACAAGACGTTTCTATCACCGAACTTGGTTAAGTTGATTCTTTCTTATCACTAACATAAAGGAGTCGTCGGATTCAGACACTATCGTTATTGTTTGGATTGATTCAGATGGGAAAGTCTGTAAACGAAATCAGACGTTTTCTGTCCACTGTAAGACTGGTGATTTTTGTAAAGCAATTACAACTGCTATATTGGAACCTTTCTCGTCAACCAACTCACATGTAAGCTCGATCTTCTTTTATGAGTAAAAATCTGTAGAACGTGTCTAAACATCTACTAAACTAGCATGCTAAATTGATTATGGCCTTGATGTTCATTCACAAGAAATGAGTCATTTGGGTTATATATGTTGAATATTCGTATTACTCCCATTAAAACCAGTGTTTGTAATAGAGTGGAGTGTTTATCGAGCAATTCGGTCTAAGTGACATTTTGGCCTTGTATATTTTGGGCAAAGTTTCCAGTTTTGTCACAGATTACCATCCCCTGTTTCTTCGATTTCACAGAACTATCACTTGATATTCAATGTACCAGAAGCACCTCGAGGTGTTGAATTATTTGACATTCCGTGTCAGACACTTTCGCAATTTTGTCGATACGCTTGAATTTGTTATAGTCGTTCAGTGTGAACAACAACTTTGAATAAAAACGTTTTTGTCCATAACCAAAACATCTGATGACTTATGTGGCTTGATTTTCATCACGTTCACAGTTTTCACTTCTCTTATAACGTTAAGATGACTAATCTTGAGGATAGATTTATCCTTTATTGAAGTCAAGATAAATTCGTCGGCGATTTCGGCTAATTTGCTTCTAACCCACTTTCGGCTGTTAACACTTGCAGGTACGATTCTGCTAACTTAAGCTGTGTTCCTGGTGAAATACGACTTAGTCTGATTATGTAAACTTTACAAGCCAGCTTTTATGATAATGCTTCTAACTGTCTTCTATTGAGTGACAAAAAATGTACTTACTGACTGAGACCTCGACGGCGAAGTTACTTGGTGTTATACAAGCAATACGGAATGTTGTCAGTTTTCGTCTTCTCATCGTCATGATCAAACTTGTTCGACCACTACGATGTTCCAATAATTAGTTCAATCTTCGAACTATACTTAACAGTGATATTCGTACACATGTGCCTATGTGGTGTCATGCACGACAGTCACTCACTAGACAGTCTCCCCAGTGAATTTCACTGTCTACCGGTACCTTCCAGTTTCTGTAAGAACTTAGGATCTGACGGGTATCACTGAGAATTACCACCATCAGCCATAGTTCTGGCCACGAATTTCAGTACCAAAATTTTACCCTTCACATTTAGAGTCGAATTTGAGCTAGTCAATTGACCTGGACATTCCGTGCGCAGTCTGGACTGTACATCGTAACATGTGGTTTCACCACAGTGAGTTCGTAGGAACAAATATCACTTTCATCACCACCACATTAGCAGATTGTGAACAACATCCGTCGAATTGTACGTAGTTTAAAGGTTAGTGATCTTCTGACTTAATTTCCTGCATCCAGTGTGGATGATACTTCTCGCATCTCAATTCATCGTTGATCTCTGAGCAAAGGTTAGGGGAGTGATAGAATTGTTTTATCTGGTGTTTTTAGATAAACAAAAGTGGTCTGATTACCACTGCCACTGTCACGGTCGAATTCGATTCCGGCTTAACCAACGGTCTGTACTTTTTAGGGGATACTTGCAAACAACTGGAAAGTGCCTCTCTTCCATGGATATTACGTCATACCCGAGATTTCCTGTCGTCGTCTATTGTTGTTAGTTGTCATCTGACCAATTATGCATCTATCCTGTCTTGAAGCGTTGTCTTCAAATTCTTAACATATAGGTTAGCAAAAGTTTTGACACATCCGGGAGATTCTTAGTCAGAAATAGAGCAGATGAAAAACCGGCAGATACTTCTTTGTTGGTTACTGGACTCACACTGACCACGGATGTTAAAGCGTATCCATATGATAATTAAGACTTTTAAAAACGAATTAATACCATTGTGGTACTCACTGATTTGAATGAAAATAAGGTTAACTGCAAGTAAACAACATGAAAGCCTGGCCGGAGTTCTAGTCCCGGCAATGACAGGGATAGACAGTACAGACGAGCTCTGAAAAGGAGGAAACTCAACCCTAATGCTCCTTTTCGAAATAAGCTGGCCGAAAAGTCTATGAGAATGCAGATGTAGAGTTTTTCATTTTTTCGTGGTCCTATGACATCCGGCCAGCAAACGCTCACAACTTGCTACTAGTTTTACAATACCATTTGTCGGGAAACAGGGCAACAGTTCTATAACTAAGCGATATTCGCGGTTACTTTTTAAATAAATAAAAAACATACCCCAATTAATACAGTTATACAGCTAAAGCTAAAGCAACCCAAACAAGTTAAAGGTTTCGACTTCGGCAATTTAGAACTGCAGTGGGGATGGTTTAACACCATGACAGAACGTCACAGGAGAAATTCAAGCTTCTTATGATGTTTGTCGTAAACTAGTGCTACAGTGAACGAAAAACTAATGAACAATGCTACAAAGCTATGTACAACGACTCAGTAATTGTTCACAACAGATCCCAACACGATAAATATGGTGTAGGCTAGAAGAAATTGCTTCTTGATTGACGGGGAAATTCTAGCGAATTCGGTTCTTCTAGTGTACTGGAAAGTACGTTGCCATGGTTAGACTACGATAACAACGACCACAATAACCACCGGTACACCTGAGGAAAAAGTGGTTTGTAGATTCAAACAACTGATGAGTATTTAAAACAGTTATATCTCTTCGGTAGTTCGAACAAAACGGTTGAAAGATGAACGCCAGTAAATGCATTGACTCGTCAGCACCAAATAACCAATAACACGGAAATCTTTTAGTTTAACTTCTACAGTACTTGGGGGGTATGCACAAAGCAACGAACAACAAAAACAAAAACGTCCAATCGTGTGATCCGAATGACACTAACCGCAACTTAGGTCCATCGTAGTCTAAGGATCACAATGAATTG
>LUCH01004847.1:35039-50321 GCA_013368495.1 Paragonimus heterotremus
TATTGCTGTATCTTGCTGATTAACGGAGATATTCCACTTCTAACGTGTGCTAAAATCTTGTTTCTTTTGCAGATATCAAGGCGAGGAATAAATATTAAGCTGTTGCAGATATTTTCAATGAAGAGGACGTTCTTTTCCAAACATGGGACCTTCTGTTAGCTGGTTGCAATTTTTGTTTAACTAAATTTTTTTCTCGATCGCAATGGTTTTTTCAACGTTCCCAGGATTTATGCAGTTCGTTACCTGGTTATTGACAGCAGACGGTAGCTCTCATCGTGGTTGGGTATATTGAAAGCTGAGGGAACCATAAGAGAACGACCGTGCTGATAGGCATCGTAAAATTCAGCAAACAGAGTGCTGCCAAAATATTTCCCTGGCCGACTGCGAGTCTGGCCAAACCGGAGTCGGACCGACTCCGGTACTTGGTGCAGGCCAGATCCGGTCCGACTCCGGGCCAGATCCGGTTTGTTTGCTGGGCTGGCATCCGTGGCAACCGAGACGTTCTGAAATCAGCGTCGTACGCAGATGTGTGGACTTGTTTATTGTTAGGTTGAAACGCATAACCCACGTATTGGCTTTATAAATAAATAAATTTTGCGCCATTCGTCTTCTTCGCTCACAACATCAGCGGGAAGATAGGCGAGCGTGCGATGTGCGTCGTACGTTCGAGTGCGCGGGTGCTTGTCGATGTCCCGACTCGTTTGAGAAATGGTTTACGCAGGGTGTTTCTGTCGCTGATCCGAATCCAGCCGAAGCCTTAACTTTCCACAGTTGGGTCTCATCTAAATTCATAAATCTGCCAAACTACTTATTAGTAGTACAATTTCTATGCTCAATAGTGGCGCTAGTGGATTCCAGCGTGAACTGTTCGAGAAATCCTGCCGGGATAGTCGATCCCCTGGATCATTTGGTGGATTCCATATGAGACAGTGGGACGGCTGGGTAATCGGGTCCAAATGTGAAATTTCCGAGCTCCTGGCGTGGCTTCGTAGCTCAGCTGATAGAGCGCTTGCCGCGTTTAGGCATGGCGTTTCTGTCGCTGGTTCGAATCCAGCGGAAGCCCTGACTTTTCACAGTTGGGTCTCATCCGAAAAGCACATAAAAACGCTGGAAACAAAAAGAATATGGTTGGCACTCAGACTCTAACAGAGTCAGCTTTAATGAGTTGGAGTCACTACACTGGCACCTATGGCTCCCGATGCAAGTTACTTAAAGAATCACATGTGACACATTCACCTTTAACCCACCTGACAACTGTTGCGCCACGAACATATTCACCGCGATCTGCACGTTTTCCGTTTTGTTTTATATACGTTGGCTAGTTTAAGACGTCTCCTTGATGGCCCTTTCAAAATACTTGCGTGTCACGTCAAATAATTCGTCGTCAGAAATGAAATGCATCACTCAATGATCACTGACAGATTGAAAGTTACTTACATTGACCACGAGTACACGTCTCTGTCACATGAAGACGTTTTTAAGCGGCGTACCCTGTGCTAATTTACCGACTTACAAGAACATAATTGGTCTACTAAACATTTAAAAGACTCTGGCGATCATTCCTCAACTCATATTTCTCACTTGCATTCATGCACACCACACACCAGTCCCAGCCAAACTGCAAGATAATCAACAATCTATAAAGATTTCTACCATCGACTCATTGCCTTCTCCGTTAATTCCCGCGCATTCTCTCCGTTTTAAGGTTCTACGGGGAGTTGTGTAAAGATTATCAGTCTTAATGTTTCGTTACGCACTGAATTCGTGGCTGTTATGTTTATTGCATACGTAGACTATTCGTCCATTTGGATGAAAAAGTTAGAAGATGAACGCCAGTAAATGCATTGACTCGTCAGCACCAAATAACCAATAACACGGAAATCTTTTAGTTTAACTTCTACAGTACTTGGGGGGTATGCACAAAGCAACGAACAACAAAAACAAAAACGTCCAATCGTGTGATCCGAATGACACTAACCGCAACTTAGGTCCATCGTAGTCTAAGGATCACAATGAATTGTTTTGTACACACAACACAAGTTTGAACCGGCTTATCGCGAATGCTCCAGCAACTTTTAGGAACCGTGGGTTGTGGTTGCCAATTATGATGATAAAGGTTGAGGTCAAGTCTGCGTTTTGACAAGTTGGCAGGACGTCATCCGATCGACGAAGCTGGGGGCTTACGATTAGCTGTGACTACAGTATCCGGTTTTGAGACCTGTTTATGAACCCACTCAGGTACATGACGGATCAATAGTACACAGCATTTATAAAAAAAAACCGACATGGTTTCAACCTGGCGAAATATAAGCAGGTTGTGGTGAGAACATTGTTCATCGCAGCACGCCGCATTTGCACATCCGACTGTGTTGCGCAGCAACCGGAAATGCTTAGGACGAATCTGGAGAGTCTGTAAAGTGTGTTTTGGAAATTGAAAATGGCATTCTCCATACACAATAAAAGTAAAGCTTTCAGATAATCTGCTGAGATGGGAATGGGGATATTTTTCGCAACAGTCCGTTCATACATAAAGTCGATGTTTTCTCTCAAGTGGACACTGATAATGAGAGATTGAATATCTATAAAGTATATACATACGTTCTTGTTACTGATCAGATCCAACTCCTCTGCAAGTTCCATTGAATCTTTGAAACTATAGCTGTCAAACTTTTGGATGGCTGGCTCCGATATCTCGACCAACTAACGAATCATCTCTTCGTTGAAACGGACTCACAATGCCGCCGAATTGAGTGTCGTTAATCAGACCCACAAATTACGCGTGCTTACAATCGAATGAGATCAACCTAATGGCGCAAAATCACACTATGTTTACCAATTCTCATGTAACTGTGGGGAAAGTTACATAGGCAAAACCGATAGGTCATTGATCTCAGGAATGAAGGAACATGTACCTGAGTGGGTTCATAAACAGGTCTCAAAACCGGATACTGTAGTCACAGCTAATCGTAAGCCCCCAGCTTCGTCGATCGGATGACGTCCTGCCAACTTGTCAAAACGCAGACTTGACCTCAACCTTTATCATCATAATTGGCAACCACAACCCACGGTTCCTAAAAGTTGCTGGAGCATTCGCGATAAGCCGGTTCAAACTTGTGTTGTGTGTACAAAACAATTCATTGTGATCCTTAGACTACGATGGACCTAAGTTGCGGTTAGTGTCATTCGGATCACACGATTGGACGTTTTTGTTTTTGTTGTTCGTTGCTTTGTGCATACCCCCCAAGTACTGTAGAAGTTAAACTAAAAGATTTCCGTGTTATTGGTTATTTGGTGCTGACGAGTCAATGCATTTACTGGCGTTCATCTTCTAACTTTTTCATCCAAATGGACGAATAGTCTACGTATGCAATAAACATAACAGCCACGAATTCAGTGCGTAACGAAACATTAAGACTGATAATCTTTACACAACTCCCCGTAGAACCTTAAAACGGAGAGAATGCGCGGGAATTAACGGAGAAGGCAATGAGTCGATGGTAGAAATCTTTATAGATTGTTGATTATCTTGCAGTTTGGCTGGGACTGGTGTGTGGTGTGCATGAATGCAAGTGAGAAATATGAGTTGAGGAATGATCGCCAGAGTCTTTTAAATGTTTAGTAGACCAATTATGTTCTTGTAAGTCGGTAAATTAGCACAGGGTACGCCGCTTAAAAACGTCTTCATGTGACAGAGACGTGTACTCGTGGTCAATGTAAGTAACTTTCAATCTGTCAGTGATCATTGAGTGATGCATTTCATTTCTGACGACGAATTATTTGACGTGACACGCAAGTATTTTGAAAGGGCCATCAAGGAGACGTCTTAAACTAGCCAACGTATATAAAACAAAACGGAAAACGTGCAGATCGCGGTGAATATGTTCGTGGCGCAACAGTTGTCAGGTGGGTTAAAGGTGAATGTGTCACATGTGATTCTTTAAGTAACTTGCATCGGGAGCCATAGGTGCCAGTGTAGTGACTCCAACTCATTAAAGCTGACTCTGTTAGAGTCTGAGTGCCAACCATATTCTTTTTGTTTCCAGCGTTTTTATGTGCTTTTCGGATGAGACCCAACTGTGAAAAGTCAGGGCTTCCGCTGGATTCGAACCAGCGACAGAAACGCCATGCCTAAACGCGGCAAGCGCTCTATCAGCTGAGCTACGAAGCCACGCCAGGAGCTCGGAAATTTCACATTTGGACCCGATTACCCAGCCGTCCCACTGTCTCATATGGAATCCACCAAATGATCCAGGGGATCGACTATCCCGGCAGGATTTCTCGAACAGTTCACGCTGGAATCCACTAGCGCCACTATTGAGCATAGAAATTGTACTACTAATAAGTAGTTTGGCAGATTTATGAATTTAGATGAGACCCAACTGTGGAAAGTTAAGGCTTCGGCTGGATTCGGATCAGCGACAGAAACACCCTGCGTAAACCATTTCTCAAACGAGTCGGGACATCGACAAGCACCCGCGCACTCGAACGTACGACGCACATCGCACGCTCGCCTATCTTCCCGCTGATGTTGTGAGCGAAGAAGACGAATGGCGCAAAATTTATTTATTTATAAAGCCAATACGTGGGTTATGCGTTTCAACCTAACAATAAACAAGTCCACACATCTGCGTACGACGCTGATTTCAGAACGTCTCGGTTGCCACGGATGCCAGCCCAGCAAACAAACCGGATCTGGCCCGGAGTCGGACCGGATCTGGCCTGCACCAAGTACCGGAGTCGGTCCGACTCCGGTTTGGCCAGACTCGCAGTCGGCCAGCGAGAAATTTTGACAGCTCTGTTTACCGAATTTTACAATGCCTATTAGCACGGCCGTTCTCTTAGTGTTCCCTCAGCGTTCAATATACCCAACCACGACGAGAGCTACCGTCTGCTGTCAATAACCAAGCAACGAACTTCATAAATCTTGGGAACGTTGAAAAAACCATTGCGATCGAAAAAAAATTTAATTAAACAAAAATTGCAGCCAGTTAACAGAAGGTCCCATGTTTGGAAAAGAACGTCCTGTTCATTGAAAATAACTGAAACAGCTTAATATTCATTCCATGCCTTGTAGTGTCCACAAGTCAGTTATATTTCATAATTTATGCTTATACATTTTGGTATACATCGTTTTGTTATCTTCAGTTATACGCTTGTTTGAAATCATCAGAAATCAATTTTTTGAATTGCATCATTCTACACTAATAAACGGTGGGTACCGCGCGTCATCTCCGTCTTCTTCATTCGTGTGAATATTGGGTGGTTGGACGGTGAGGTATTTTAGCACCGCGTATTAGCTGATCTATCGACGCTCAAATTTTATCGTATCTCGTCGTTTGTGGGATTATCTATCGGTCGTCCTACAGATCTGAGCTTGTGGCGCTGTCTCTTTTCTTTCTTGTGGTGTTCTAGTCCACTTAACGGACCTTGACGTATCAGTGAGTCGTTCCTTTTTTTCCCGATACGTTTTCTGTTTAATCCGTACGTCTACCTTTAATCTTATTCGTCACCGTTATATTTTTGGTTATTTTTATTAGTTAATTGATCAGTGCACTACAGCCTTGACATCTGCAAAAGAAACAAGATTTTAGCACTCGTTAGAAGTGGAATATCTCCGTTAATAAGCCAGATACAGCAATAATGTATTTGGACAATCTGATAGAGAACGTACAGGTGTTTCAGAAATTAAACGGTTCATCTATGAATATATCCGGAATGATGTGGGAAATTCCACTGGACTTGTGCAACTTCCACTTCCTGTGAAATACAATTTTTTAGCGAATTACGTGTAACTTATTTAATTAAACCAATATTAATGAGGCCGAATGCGGAAACTGATATAATGAAATAAATTTAACGCATTTACAAAGCTTTCAGCGAAACTGTGAGTGATCACAGACTGCAAGTGATGCAGCGCAACCGAACTGATCACGCATCAACCAAGTGAAACTGTTAATGCGCGTCTGATGGAGGCATTGATTAAAACAAACGTGCGCAAAATTGTTGTAATCGTGAATCCATTTGGACTGAAAGTCAGCAATATGAAAACGTATTTTAGAAGTTTTTAAAAACTCCTTTGAATACCACAATGAGCGTCGTTAATACCAGTTATTATTCTTACCCGATTCGCCTACTGTGTGGCCATACGTTGGCCAGATGTTGGCCAACACCTTGGAGTCGGCCATGTGTTTGCTGGGAGTGCTCAGTTCCTGTATGTATCATGCCACGCTGCACTCCAATGTTTCTTCTTGCATTTTCCCGCGGCTACTTCAAAGCCAAAATCCAGGCTCCGGCCTAATTAGTGAACAATAGTTGTATGAGTAGTATAGTGGGATCGCTCGTCCTCACCACACCGTGTTACCGTTTCGTCTTATTACTCACTCGCTCTCACATCGACTTCGCGTGTCGACCTGACAAAATAAAAATCCCCGTTCGTGACCGTTGTATAACAACCAGTTTCGTTGTGAGTAGTATGCTACACACAAGCGACTTCAGGAACATAAGGGCGAACCCCAAAGCCAAGTAGAAGATGGACAAGAAGAGACCATCGGAATAGTGTTTACACACTGTGGGAGAAGTGCCGCCAGGGCAAATGACAGTGTACTGCTACCCAATGTATGGTTGTACGTCAGCCGTGCAAACGTGTGTACGTGTCTGTGGTCCCATGTTTAACATGGTTAACCTGTACGGGAGTTTGTGCAATAAATAAATTTACAGGCCAAGCGTCTTTTGTGGTCACAACAGGACCACCGAGGGAAATTCCGCTTTCCCTCATTATATTGGTGTTGTTCGACGTCCCCAAAGCCCTGAACACCCTGCGACGTAAGAGTTGCTTTACCAGTATCACCGTACCTGTCCACATTGCCTTGCGAATGTAAATTTACCACAAACCACTAACTCCACAGCTAGCGTGTTGGCGTAGGTATTGCAGTTTTACTCGTGGCTGTATACTGAGCCTTCGCCATTCCCACTGCTGTAGGTTACACTCACTAGAATAACAGCGTTTTCCCTATCGATGTTGGGAAAGTTGCTTTCAACCATCGGCCAATTGAACCAAACAGATCCGTCAGTAACACACATTTTGGTGGTTTTAATTTCTGCACCAAGTACCACGCTGAGAAAGCGGAATATGTGATAAAGTTTTTCCAGTCACCATAACTGAAGTAATCACGGTCTACGACTGCCATTCGTGACACCTTACAATGCAGCAGCGCAGACAGTTAAAATAAACCGTACAAAAACGAACAATTCAGTGTTCATCGGAAGAGTATGGAAAACGTCGTAAACGAATACGGTTGACGCTGGATACGATCAAGCTCTTGGAAGTAAGTTGGTGGCCCGGTGGATAGTGTGTTGACATCCCGTATGGTGATCGGGAGTTCTATTCCCAGCGCCGCCGTCTTGTTAAAACATCGCTGGTAAGATTTACAGCAGCCGCAAATTCCTTCCCATAGATTCAACCCGGGATCGACACACCTCGGATCTGCCAAACAGTTAAATAATGAGGGGGAGGAAAATATAAAAGTTCAAAATCCATTCTCCGTTCAGAAGCATAGTTTACGTCGGTTTCTTCCGACAGACTCGACGATCAGGCACATGGGTCCTGTCTACCAGTGATATTTCCGCACCATATTCACGCTCCAGTGGACTATTTGCAATTCTATTCATCGACGCTTTACGTAATCTCGTATCCGTTGTTACAGAAACGGCTTTCGTCGTAGTTATAAGTTTGTCTGAATTATCCGGGTCTCGAGACAATAGTACACTTTACTACGCTCCAAGACCTCGATTCAGCGGCATTGAGGGAAAGTAGTCAGTGCGTAAACTTGAAAAACGCAAACGGTGCAAGGATACATCTTCTCCCCGATGAAACAAAGTTTGTCTAGCTAATGGAGGATACCAACGTTTATAAGGACCATAAGTCTTTCACACTCTGTGAAACCTTCGAACTGAAACTTGATTGTCCCCTGACGGAACAGACGCTCTGGTAGAGCTTGCCACCTGTCTGCGTAGCCGTTTATCCTGTAACAGTACAGTGTTAATGGGTGCATAACTAAACGCCAGCTTGGTAGTTTGACACGATGCTTATCTTTGAAAGATGTGGGTGAAATGTCCAGTGGTTGGTCACAGCGGCGTACATGTTTCACGGCGGCCATCCTGTCACAACATTACCCTTGAAACCTGCAGTGGGCAAATTCTCCCACGGATTCGACTCAAAATCAACAATGTATGTATAGTTATGCACGTCTGCACACTTACATATACATTCCGTTTATATGTTTCCGTACGTAGATACACGCATATATACGTGGATAAGTGGAAACTTTGTGCATATACATACATGTAAATTTGAGTGCCACATATTGTAACATACAAGCTGGCCGTCCATACTCTCACTGTCTGTCACAGTTGCAGATCAACTTCCGGGTAACATAGAGACACTACGGAACGGCGTTCTTCCGAAGTAGGGGTTCCAACAACAGTCCTGCAAAAGGAAACAACACGAACAAGAACGAGCCAGAGGCCCAGCAAGTCATACACACGACTTACACAAACGAAAAACCAAAACAGCATTGACAACACAACAACTCACACAATTCACATTCAACCCGTGCACGCATGCTGGTTTCGATCGCACTTTACAGTGTGTACGGTAGAATGCAACCAGAAGAGCAGACAGAGATTGTATCCAAAGATATATATTACGCAACACACAGTGGTAGTTTAAATACAACTGTCCGTTGCTTCAGGGTCCTCGTGCGCGACGTTGACGTAGTGGTCACTTCAAATTCAATCCGTGAGCGTTAACTGGTTTCGATTGCTCGTTACACAACTCCCCCCTTCGTTCAGCACCGTCCCCGGTGCCTCATCTATATCTAACGCGCTCGCAACTTCGACTTCCATCCCGACCTCGGGAGCGTCCAATGGTGGTTCACGGACTGCAGTTTGTGTATATGGCTTTAGTCGGTTGAAGTGAACTATGGTTGGCTGTCTGTCATCTCCTGTCAGCTCACTAATCTGGCAAGTTGCCCCCGAAAGTATTCGTTCGACAACATAAGGCCCTTTCCATTGTTTGTGCATCTTTGGCGGGACTTTCGGGCTTGGAACAGTGTTGTGCAGCCACACTCTTTCGCCAACATTCAGGGGAGCTCCGAACACCTTCTTATCATAATAGTCCTTCTGGTGTCCGTGAGATGTCTGCAAGTGAGTTCGCGCGACCTGGTGCGCTCGTCGATGTGTATCAAAAAAGTTGCTTACGTATTGTGCGATCGGGAGTTGCAGTTGCTGCGTAACCGGGAATCGGGCATATGAGAGTAATCTCAGTTCTCACCCGGTCCACAGGGATGGTAGGGTTTGGTCAGTCGATGGATGAATAGCACTGTGGCAAGCTAACATACACTTCTGTATAGCTAATTTCCATCCAGTGACATTCTGCCGTGTGAAAGCCCTGGGGAGAATTTTGAGTGACTTGCTCGTGCATTCTACCTGTCCATTGCCCTGCGGGTGGTAAGCTGTGGTTCGCGTTTTATCTATTCCTAGAAGCCTACACATTTCGCGAACCAAAGAGCTTTCAAGGCAGGAACCTTGATCTGAACTGAGTTGACCAGCGGCTCCCCGAAGGCCCACCCAGTGATCAATAATGGCTGTTGCCACCGTCGTTGTGTCCACTTGTGCAAGCGGGACTGCTTGGCAACACTTGGTGAAGTAATTTACCAGGACCAAGATGAGTCGATTGTTACGAGGTGTTTCAGGCGACGGTTCTACAATATCTACGCCAACCAACCCGTTGGGATATCCTGCAGTCATAAATGGTAAGAGCGTCTTATTTGGGGATTTTTGAAGGCACCGCATTTTTCACACGATTGGTATAGCAATCTGACATCTCTCCGCCGATGTGGCCACCAAAATCGTTGTTGTGTTGCCGCCCCCAGTTTATTTATTCCCGCATGACTGAGCTGGCGGTGAAGGTTTGTTAGGACGTCATGTACCATGGGAGGACCGCAATCCTTTTCATGTAAGTGGGTTCGGGTCGGACGTACAATATTCCGCCATCATGAGCTGTTCCCGTAGACTCCAAAGACAGCGGTATTCATAACCGTTTCCTTCCATTTCTTTACTTGTTGGTCCCTCTCTGTTATTCCGGCATCTTCCGTAAATTAGCGCCGTCTCAGGATCTGCCGCTAGAGCCTGCTGCCAGCGCCTGTATTCCGCACTCTGTAGGTTGATTAGCGCTACGTGTTGCGTAGTACAGGATGGACAGTCGTCATGATTGCGCGCAGGGCGCCTCGATAGTGAATCCGCGTTAGAGTGTCGCCTGCCATGTGTTTGTTCACACAGAAGGTCGTATTCCTGCAGGACCTCCTGCCATCAGGCCAACTGTCCCTCCGTGTCTTTGAAGTTCTGCAAACAGCGGAGAGATTGATTGTCCGTGCGCACGATAAACTTTTTCCTAGCAGATAGTGTCCAAATTTTCGTGCGAAAATAACTAGGACATGCATTTTTTCCTCGCCGCACAATAATTTCTCTCGCATTCACTCAAGCACCGGCTAACGTAAGCTATCACTCGTTCCCTATCGTCATGTCCTCGTTGCGAGAGGACCGCTTCAATTGCAGAGTCGCCTGCGTTAGTATCCAAAACAAGCTCCCCGGCCTCCGGCGACAGATCAGGAAATGCAAGTACTGGCGCCGTGCACAGGGCCTAGTGTAGTGCTTTAAATGCATGATCGAAATTTTCTGTCAACACAAACTCCCGATCATTTTGCAACAATCTGGTCAGGGGGTGGAAATGTGGGCGAAACCAGTGATGAAACGGCGGTACTAAGAAGCCAGTCCCAGAAGACTCCTGAGTTCGTTTGCATCCTCCGGTGTGGGCCATGATCGAATCTGCTCTGTCCTTCTTCGGTCTGTGCGGATATCCGACCCGGAGATAACGTGCCGCAAGAATGTTACCTATTTCGGTAGGAAGTGGCATTCTGAGGGCTTAAGTTTCAAGCCGACTTTCTTCAGGCGGTCAAGCACACTCCAAATTGCGCGTATGCCCTCGCTCGGTCCTCCCGTAGACTACGACATTATTTAGGTATACTAGGCATGCTCTGGGAATCAAGTCATGCAGTGTTTTCTGTGTTAAGCGTTTGAAGGTCGCGGGTGCGTTCGACACTCCAAAGGGCATAACTCCGAACTCATACAATCCCGACGGCACGGTGAAAGCAATCTTGACTCAGTCATTTTCTTCGACTTCCACTTGCCAATATCCTGATGTCAAGTCTAACGTGCTGAAGTACGTGGCTCCGCCAAGAGCGTCAGAGAGGTCGTCAGTTCTGGGCAATGGAAACGCGTCTTTCCTTGTTATTCTGCTGAGCTTTCAGTAACCGATGCATATTCGTAGGTCGCCCTTTCTCTTTTTTACCAGGACCATTGGGGCAGCCCATAGGGAGTCTGAAGGTCGGATCACACTCTTCTGCAGCATGTCATCAATCATCTTACGTACCTCATTTTGAAGGTGTGTGGGTATCCTGCATGGGGGTAACTTGATGGGTGATGCATCCGTCGTATCGGTTTGATGCCTTAGAGTGTCTGTGCGGCCTAGCCTTGCTCCCTCCCATGCAAGCACATGTGGTCGACTTTCAGTCATTGACTCCAGACATCGGGCACTTCACGGACTGTCAGAAGCCCCGCTCGACTGAATCATCTCGCTAATTCGGCGATTCACTTTGGAGGGGTCAGTGGTGACATGGAGAGATAAATCAGTTTCTGGCGGAGTTTTAGACATAGGTTTTAGATGAGTGGTGCCGGACGGGCTCCTCAGCTGGGGGTTGGGTAGGTCGAGTGTGCACCCAAGATGACCCAGCAAATCCATCCCGGCTATAACACAGAACGGAAGGTTGGGGCTCACTACAAAATTGTGCTCTATATGACATCGGGCTATTACAACCGGCGCAATGGTTCTTCCTCCGTCGGCATTTGGTCACCGCTGGCTCTAAGAATGCGTTGGCAACACGGTTTTCGTTTGTAGTCACAGAGTCTGCGTGCTGTGCACCGATTACACTTAGTGACGTTCCGGTGTCCACTAAACCTACAATTGCTATTCCACATATTGCGATCTGTGCCGTAAGCTCCGTCAGTGGTTGGTAGCAGCATGTAAGGGAAGGAACGTAAATAGAACCACATGGCTCACCTGTTCTTATGTGGTTTTCTGTGGCCTGGTCGATGGTTTCAAAGGCGTGGCGATTTGCCCTGAATTCGTGGCCGCACGGCCCATGTGATCTGTTCGACCAGGGTCGCCGTTCTCAACCTTCCATCCCGAGAATAGTTGGGTCCGCGAAACCAGTCTGAGTTCCTCCGGCGCACTGGGGGCTGTTCTTTCTATAGGTCGTTCGTGCCGTAACGCAATATTGTGCCGGTCGACTGACGGCTGTTTGGGCCCTTTCGAGATTCTCGGCCGACCTTACAGCGGCATCACGGTCGCCGAGTGGGTGAAGCAGGAACCACCTTTTTGTAGTCGTTGGCAGGATTCCCTCTATTGACTGTTCAAGAACTCGCTTCTGCAGTTTCTCTTGGGTCTCTTTCTCATAACCTCGCTCGTTCAGTCGCCGCAGTTCACGGACGAACGACAGGACGGTTTCCCCCTCGAGTTGTTCACAAGCGTGGAACTGCTGTCGGTAGACTGTTGGGAGCAAGGAGGCATCTAATAAACGTCGAAGTCCCTTGAGCGTCCCGTCTGATACAGGAGTGTGCATGATTTTAGCCTCGTCGATAATCTCGATGGCCTGTCCATTTAGCAAATTTAGAACCAGGTTGTTATGAGACGCCGCTGGAAAGTTCCAAAGATAGGCCCGTACTTGAACTTCGGAACGGGAATAATGACCCCCCTAATGGAATTGTCGGGATGTGGAATCGATACTTGCAGCCCCGCTGTTGTGGGTTTCGTCGATAACCTGTCTGGAAAACCCGTCAGTGTCTGCATGAGATGGCTGAAATCTCCGGAAGTGGAAGGGGCGACAGGGCATTGGTCTTCTTCAGGTTTCTTTGTTGTTCATGACATTTCGAATCCTAGCAGACTCACCAAATTGTAGCATGCAACCAGAAGAGCAGACAGAGATTGTATCCAAAGATGTATATTACGCAACACGTAGTAGCAGTTTGAATACAACTGTCCTCTTTGAATGTCTGACTGTTCGTTTCTTCAGAGTCCTCTTGCGCGACGTTGACGTAGTAGTCACTTCAAATTCAATCCGTGAGCGTTAACTGGTTTCGATTGCTCGTTACCGTCTGTTCTATGGAAAAATTGGCCCCCGAGGTCATTCTGACCATTATTCAGTGTTACAAATTACAACGGATAGGATGGAAGTTTACAAGCCAGATTAGTCCGCTCAAACTTAATGGTCAAACATAACGAATCATTTGTTAGGCATCTAAGCTTAACCTGAGTGACGCTTAATCTGGCTGGCCAGTAAGGCACTTCTCTAGTGTCCAAATGGTAGGGGCGATAAATATTCTTCAAGTCGGTTGCTGAGGGGGCGCTGATGAAGGCAACCGTAGTGTAGTGTCCAGTTTATTGCCTTCTGACGCCAATGTTTATCGCCGTTTTCTAACTTCTCGCCTATATATATATATATCCCCCATTCGAGATCACGGAATGCCATCCCATGAGTTCCATGCTTACCAGACCACGGGTCATCAGTGTGGCCTTATGTTGATGAAAATTCAGCTCCAGACGGCCCCACTACCGCTTGAAGGTATATTGTTCACCCCGTCTGTAGTTCATGTTTAGAACAGCAACAACCGGCCCCTGTACTAATGGGGTTTGCGATTACAGAACTTCCATAACGACTGCAATGGAGTGATGGAGTTCATTTCATTGTTGAAATAGATGAATCACTGTTGATGAATATAAGTACCACGGTGAGTGTCAAGCCCCAAAAGCGTGGTGGTGGTTTGATCAAAGAATAGATGAGACGCGGCCAACTTATTGCCCATCAGTTGAAGATATATCCGAGTAGGCCCGTTACTTTACTTATATCTTTCACTCTAAACCTCATACCATGATAATAACGGACGAATGGAGAGCTTGCAGGGTTTTGGGCGAAGCAGCTTACCATGAACATTGGTGAATAAACCACCCAGTGAGCCCTGCGGATCCCGAAACTAGGGTTATCCATACAAGGAACTTTGAAAATGTTTGGTCTTGAACTAAGAAGCACTTTCGGGCCATGTCACCATCAAACGAACGTCATTTCTAGTCACATCTTCGAGTCATTTGGCAAAAACGAAATCTTAGAAACGTAACTGGCAAGCTAGTATTATTATTTTCTCACACTGAAATGTTGTAAATGATATAATATAATTCCATTCATTGTTGCGCTTATTCGTTATTCTGATTAATCGAGATAATCTGATCGCTAACATCCAAACGGAGCACCGGGTTGCAAAACCTATGTAATTATGCTACTTCCGTCATGTGGTATGTGCTCACACTAGTAGCTGCTCTCTCCAGATGGCCTTAACTACGAAATACATTGATAAGAAACACTCGGGAGGGCTCAGGATTAACTTTTATCTGGACTGTTCGATATATATTAAAGCGACACAGTGTGTGTTCACACTAGTAGTCGCTCCACTCGACCGACTTCTACCATGAACAACATGGAGAAAGAACACATGCAGGAAGTGATGAGGAACTTGTATTTGGAGCGTTTGAGGTACATGCTAACCATCATTTTTGATTCCGTTGATTACCACGCCGATTGTACTGTTTTTCTGCCTCGCGATAGATAATTGGTGTTCTAGACATCGAGATTTGATTGGCTGAGATGTTTACTTCCCAATGAACGGCAGGTAGCATGTGTTAATCTTTTTCCGTAAAATGCTCCATACGAACGCCACGCGACCCCAACCGAGTTGGAAACAATGCGGTGGAGCGGACAAAATTTATTTCTGAAGATTTTTAGTGATCAGTTAGGCCATAATACCTTTGTTTCACGCCGTTCCATATACACTGAAGATGGAAACAACCATATCAGTGTTGTAGCGACCACTTAGAATAGCTTCATTTTTGTTGCTATTTTGTTGTACAATTTGACGCATCCGTATGAAGCTTGTTTGTTTAGCCCAATTGTACCCCCTATTTCCGCTGTCATAGAAATTCTTCACTTTTTCACTTCTCTGTTCCGCGCGTTGCACGTAGGACGTTACCTTATTAGCACACTGAGGACCAGCATGCCATGAAAAATAGTAAAACTAGAGTTCCGGCGATCTCACAGGAAATTACAACGTTAACGTTCG
>LUCH01004848.1:10625-29669 GCA_013368495.1 Paragonimus heterotremus
GTTGTCCGCCATCCGATCGTTGGGGGTTTATGGACGTGCTTGGCATCTGCGTTAAGGCGTTACGCAGAATGTTTGAATACTCGCCCATCCAGCCTGACAATCCACCACAATATGGCAGTCAGGAGAGCAAACGAATCAGCCGCGAAGACCATAAACAGCAATCGTGATGTTTGAACGAACATGTTTAAGGGGGGGGGGGCTAACAGACAGACGAGAAAAGATAGACCACCTGCAGTATAAACACACAAGTGTCCGACATGCGGAGCTTGTCCTCACCAGAGGGTGAGTTGCATTTTAATGCATAAGAAGTTGTTGAATTCGAAACCAGTTCATTTTGACATATCACTAAATATTTGTCGTCGACTTTTCTCTTGGTCGTTGATAGTATTTGGTTATATACCGACAGCTATATTACTTGTTATGTTGGAAAAGCAGAACCTCATGAGACCTGGAACCGCCGGTTTATTAGCACTGTTCGAATGAATGAACGTTGACTCTTCCAGCTAGTGTCTTCATTATAGGGGAATTTCAGTACGCTAAATTTGCTCGTCAGCTGTACGACATTGACTTGGCTTTACCAGGTGACAGAGCAAACATCACTAGAATTTTGTGTCAACAGGAGCAACAAACTAGTTGTTGTTAGTCTGACAAGATTGCACTAAGGTGACCATAGCTCTCTCTCGAAAGGTCTTTTGGAGGAATTCTAATGACTCACGTAGCGACAAGTGTTTTGGCTAATCTTTTAGGCACTGCATAAATGTGCTACTTGCAACTGCATATTATATTCGATAGGGGCACAACGTAGCACCACTGTAAGGCATACGACCTCCCTACATCGTTAAAACCAGGCGAACACACCATTCGTGCAGACCAAACGTCTCTTCGACGAGACTAATATAACGGTACATACCACACTCACATAGTCCAGGCTGAGTACTCCTTAGGAATATACACATATGGTTTATTCAGTCTGGCAAAAACGATATTTACAAACCGTTGGCGAGGGCGTTCAGTAAGGTCGCGTGCAAAACGGGCCATTCAAAAAATCGGACAGTTAGTAAACTGCCCGTCAATGATACGATCAATGACGTTCAGGAGAAGTCGAAGTCAAGCAAATGCACGTATGACTTCCTTTCTGGTATATAACGATCATAGACCAATGGCCTTTCGTCAGTAAGCAAAACTCCCGTCCTTCTAAAAATATGGTGCATGTGTTTCTGATATCGCTCATGTTTGACCTTTATGATGACTCGCACACCTCGATGAACTAGAATAAATTGGACGATGCGATATGTACAGAGCCGTCCAAATCAGACAAACCAACATGAAGAACAATGGCAAACTATACACTCTGGCCTCCCGAATCAAGAATTCGGGTAAGGTTGGCCCCTCTTACTCCATAAAAAATAGGCATTCTTGTTCACCACAATTTATTTGCAACCTTACAGTACATACTGTTGAGTAAGAAGTTTCGTCTGTGACAGCGTTAATCGTTCATCCGTCTGGGTCTGGGTGTTGTGACAGTGTCCTAAACCCAGAGACACAATGAGGTAACGCATCGGCTCTTGTGTACGAGAAGCCTGGTCACCTTACCTGCCTCATATAACAGAGCAGAAAGGCGATGATAAGCAATTACTAATCTTTCGCCCCAACGATTCCACTAACATAAATTCTAGAGCGGATATTGCTCACGTAAACAGCAACGACACGATATCCACATTGTGAAACGAAGTTGGATGTAGAACGTCGTCAACTGGAACGTGGATGACAGGAAACAGTGTAGGATAACCGGAATGTCGCACCATACTGATCGCAATGGAATTGAGTAGTTACGAAAGTGATGTCACTGTTCTGAGTGAGACAGAGCATCCGGACTAATGCAAAGTTTAGGCAGCGTGTGCAGGTTATGCACTTTACTGGATCGGTTATACAGCAAAAGGTGCTTAGGAGTACAATGATCGTTTCAGTCACCGATCGCATAACTTCAATTATAATAGCCGAACCGTATTGTATCACCTCTCGAATAGTATCCACGTAACTCTGCTACTTATCTCAGAATTTACAGATCAGCTGTGTACCACCCAGATCAACCCTGCACCGCAATCTACTCCATAACAGCGAGTGACCGGCACTTCCAATGTACGAGTTGGGCTCGGCTCAATAGCCTAACCAGGTGTTTAGGTCTCAAAGCATTGATGCAGTCAACAAGAATAGCGACCATCTGCTTCACCTATGAGCTACCTAAGAGTTAGCTACCACAAACCTTTGATTGGAGCTGGCCGTCCCCGAAATCACGTCCCAATCACCCCTATTTGTTCGATTACGCGGACTCACGCCGGAAAAGCACTTGCGAGAATGGCGGGGTGTGGATGAATGTAACCGGTTGTGACCAACTTGTTCAAGCACGACTGTAAGCTTGTTAATTGTAGGCAGCTTACCAGTAGCGAGGGCTAGATGTGAGGCGATTGGATAACTGGGAGAGGACGATTAATCGATTACAGCCAAAGTTCGTAACAGAGGTTTCTCAAGATTCACTATCCTTACAAACAAGCGCATCGTCCGAGGGGGAAGAACGCAACAGTAACAATGGGGAGAATCGGCATCCAGTGTCAGAAACGTTCAAAACTGGTTTGACGATAACGGGACTTTTATCTCAAATGTGACACAAGAGAAGAGTGATTCACTTGCCGAAAAGTGAGGGTAAATAAGCTACATTCCGTAACAACTCACTGAATGAACTCAAGGGATAATAAACTGCTGATAGGAAAAAACGAAATGAGCCGAGGCAAAGGAGCTATACCGATAGCGAAAAAGACAAGGTGTCCTGTAGTTCGCCCAAAGCGGTCTCAAGTCAGCCAGTCCAGTTCACTAAAGCAACAGTGGTCGGAAACTCGTTACGTGACTCAGTTGTCCGTACACTATTATTTGCGAAGGAGAGTGTAAAACAAACCAATGTGATTAAAAGATTGCAGCAAATGGTTATTGCTTTCACAATTGCAAAAACCAAATCCGGATTAGACACTAATATGGCTGTCAGTTTCTTTTCCCAACCATCTCCGGATGGAGGCAATACTTCTGTATCTGAAGTCTGCATCAATGACAACAATGTGGTGGTCGCCCGATTTACCGCTTTTTTGACAATCTGTTGACAGATCTGTCAAAGGACTGCGGAATACGAGCCCACGTATGTAGAGTTAACGCTGGTTTTGGATGCATTCAGAGAAACAGCTGTAAGGGTCGTAGCTCGAGGGCGAAAAAACCCAGTTGTTACCAGTCATGGTGCTGTCCACACTTGTGGAATATGTGGTAGCTAAACCGTTTCAACAGATAGGTCTAAGACGGACCCCGAGTATTTGGTGGTTGAACATGGTCCCGAACACTGAGACACCCCGGCCGGTTGGATTGAACCCATATTGGCGTTCAATCGGTTTCGCTGGCCAGGACACGTACGTCGGATAACTGAGAAACAGATCCAAAAGTAGGTGTTACAGAAAACCATGGTTACAATAGACTGCGGTACGAGGATGTTATCCAAACAAGCCTTTCGAGTTGCCATATAAATCGTGAAGCATGAGAAGATGCAGTCTTGAAACGGAGCGTCTGGAGGAGTACGACCCAAAGGAGAGTTGGAAAAATTAATAATCAGTAGCTGCACATTCAGGAGCGCGACACAGAGAATCAATAAGCACAATAGGTTGTGGTGACATGGCAGTTTTATCTGCGGCGAATGCGGTGACGAATGCGCTGGTTGTTTCAGATCGGTGAGTCATCAACATACTCACTGCGAACCGTTGATATAGAGACGGTGAATATGTCAAGAGGGAGGTTATGTTTTTTTATCGCATAAGCCAACGACTTCACGAGTTGGATAACCACTTGTGTTTCTTTTCAGGAGCTTAGGTGTTGGTACCGTGCTGTCCTTTCTTTTCTTGAACCTCGACACTTATATTTGTTTGGTTTCCTTATCCTATGTAAAATGTAACAATATCTCATCATCATCACCATCATAACCAGCAATACATCAGTGGTTTATACTGATGCTTAACTGCCACGCAACCATGAAGAAGAAGAAACAAACCCTGTTAAGGAAGACAGAAGAAAAAATGGGAGGAGAATGAACCTAACTACTAAAAATAGCTACGTCTATATTCAAACATACGACATCAAGGAGCCCACACCTTGCAAACAAACCAAGCTGTAAGTGAAAGTAAGGTGTCATCAGCAAGACAGCTTCCTCACGGTTTTCACTGCCCCGAGTCATTAAGTGCACTCACTTCACAGACAACTCGAACAAACAATGACAAAATTCACGCCACTGAACTCGGTTAGCCGACATCTCACCTAACGTTTCAAGCCATCGACTGTGTGAGCCGCGAGGGCTCCAGCCTGGGAGACGAACCCGATCAACAGTGCCCAATCCTTTCGTGAACGATTTCATGTCTATGATAGGTCATCATCTGTCCACCTCGCACCTTGCCTTGCCAATGGGTCGCAGCGTCGGTAAACAGTGGTTGGTGTGGCAAACGATTAGCTGGCATCCTTAGTATATGATTTAACCATCTAAGTTTGTGTAAATGTGGCGACTGAACAGTGGTGCAGTGATCAACACAGTTGCCTCATGAAAGCTTGACCAGAGTTCAAATCTCAGCCATGACGAACATATATACCATTGACGAGCCTTGAAAAGAGCGAAACTCGAGATCGTAGTGATTATCTAAGAGATAGGCAATAGCTAAGATTCTTTATTGACTAATTGACCTGAGGTACTTCACAACCTGTCGCTGTAGTACACTATGAATATCACTGTTATCCTGCCAAGGAAGAAGCCTCACCAAATCTAGCCCCAGCAGGTTAGGAAACGGGAACGTCTGATATTTTCAAGTTTAATACACGGACATCCGTCCTCTTGTCGTGATTTGTGAACGGTTCGGAAATTTGGCAAACCAATGTTTGTTGAATTGCTAATTCTCTAAACATACAAATAATCGATTCCGTATGCGTCAGTGGTCGACTGATGAAAAGATAACTCACTCAGCCAGCGCACCCTTGTCTGTGCATAACAAACGTGCGTCACGCATGATACATTTTTTATAGGCCACGCAGAAGTATCATGGTGAGATGAGAGAATGTGGGGAAGTAAACCACCGTTGATATGGCAATGGTTTCACTACCATGACCATCTGGAAAGGTTGTGAGAGGGGCAAGTAACTGCTGTCTAAAATATTCCATTGAGGAGGACCACACTGTTGGAAAGCAATGTAATATTATGGATTTGACGTGGTTCACTGTTGTCACATTTTCACAAAGATGTGCTCAACAGGAATTAAGAATGAACAGCCTATTGTCAGTGAGTCTAAAAAGAGACAGGCAGTGGAAACCGCACTGACTGATGGGTGTGAATTTTGTCATATGCCAATTAATAGATGGTTTTTGACCTGATAGAGCAAACACTGAACTGCTTCGAAAACTCAATAAAGTTGCTGCTTTCGAAGAATCACAAGCAACACAGACACAATCTACCACAACGGGTTTGTTTCCGGATTACCGACGATACGACATTTCGTGTGTTGTTCATAAGAAACGATTATATCGCAGTCAGCTGGAACGCAACATAGTAAAATATGATCGAAATACTGTTTTGGGGATACTTAAAATAATGCTTTCCTCAAAGGGGGCTTTGTACACACGTGACGAATGTCGTCAACACAGAAACGTAGCGCATACTCACGTTCGATCTTATCAGATTCCGCATCGATCGCGTCATAAAACTCTTCTTCCCGGATAGGTGAGTTCGGACCTTCTTCAAAATCAGGACCGACCAGATTAAACAGAGCCCGACTATCAGGAGTCCGCTGAGGTCTCCGTTCTGAGGGAAAGTCGATCGTAGACTGCAAACGATGCAAATCGAGCTGACCGCAACTTTGCAACCGAGTGTGGTGGCCACCTCGGAGTGTGGTTCCCATCGCTTGGGATTGTAACTGCGTGATCGATCGGAGACCCAGCAGCTGTCGGAGTTGCGCCATTTCTTGAGCCATTGCACGTTGTGTTTCTTCCATGCGACGTCGCTTTTCCACTTCACGTTCTAATCGTCTACGCCACTGCTCCTCGTGCTGTTGCATCATCTCAATGGTATGAGCTAAGTTAGTGAGTATGCCCACGGTGGTAGCCTAAAAGATTACACACATACAAAAATGTGACCTTGGAAGTAGAATGCAATAAATGCGTACACAGACAATTAGGAGAGAGATCGACAATTGATATGATTTTACGGTGGAATCAGTATTCACATCTGCAAATAAGATAGGCGGTGTCTAGCTCCAACGAATACAGGTGCATGATGACAGTTTCTCATACGCAGAGCTGTCCAGACAAATCGGATACTAGTAACATTTTAAAAGGACAACACAACACAATGATAACAGCTCGAGTCTCACGTGGTGATAAAATAACACGTGTTGCTTGTTCCAAGTTCTAGAGTTACAGCCAACTGAAGAAATCATAGCACCAGATGGTATTATTCACCAGTCTGTGAAACCGTAACGGCTGGTATATATCAAACTAGCAGTAATAGAAAAAGAGGTGTATTGATACCTATGATGATGATGCTGATGGATTTAAAAAGAGAACAGGTCGTGTTCTCTTTTAAACGTATACCAGTTATCTCATGTGCACAATCCATAGGGGGGTCTGAACAATTCCACGAAACAAATCGACTAGCACTTCGACGGTAAACAAAGAAAGCTGGTGATAACCTCCACATACATACGGACGGCTCGAGATGAAGAATGAACATTTTAGGCTAATTTAGTGAACACGTTCTGCCAAAAGCACACAAAATTTCTTAACAGCCAAAGGTCTAGTAAATGTTAGAACAAATCAACAGCGCACCAACACATGAGTTCATTCTGAGCGCAAGTCTGATCGGAAGTCTTGGGCGCAGCCAAGTCTATAACTAAAAAAAGGTCAGTTCTGCGGAAGGAGAACAAGTGAAACTCAAAGATGCACAATGTCTAAATTGATGATGCACCATATCATCATCACAACAGCCATGAGCCTGACCAAAGGGTACTGCGAGATACAGTGTGACAGCCAACAGATTGATCTAAGTATAAATGCGGTAAACACTGGTTGTGATTCATAAGCTTCACATTGGCTTAGTCAGAATCTGCGTTCACTGAATGAAAATAACTAAGCAGCTGAATAAGCTGCAAGCATCACTAAAAAAGACTGATCGATAACAGATAGTCTAAAAAACCAGTATATAATCACAGAGAAGGAAGAAAAAACAAAATGTGAAAAGGGATAGAAAAATGCACATCTCCACTGGATCATCAATCAAAGAGGACAATAACATAATAAACCACTTATGTATCAAGTCAGTTTTAGCGGCGAACATCCAATCAGAAACGAGTAGAGAGATAACTGAAAAGTGAGACACCGGTGGTTATGGTCAACTGTTCGAAGATCAAAGTGCTTCCTGTTTCACGGTATCCTCCTCTGTGTTCGCAAAATAGAAGCGCTTATGTTCAGGGCCAAATCCACGGAACCGTCTGGCAACATAAGCATAGGTCGGCAATTAGTAATACAATGTATAGCTTTGTGAATACAGCCATTTTTATGATTACTCTTCTTCAATCGATCTAATGTGGTTGCGCCTGAAAGAACAGAGGTCTTTACGTGTACAACCCACCAGATAGACGTAGTACGTAAACGTGATTAGTGCAGACGCAATAAACAAACACAAGGCAGAGCTGAGAAACATCAATTGGTTGACTCGATTAAGTCGTGCAGCAGATTGTTCTACAACCTTCTCTGAAGGCATTTAACTAAGTACCGAACAAGTCAGAGTAATTAGGGGTTATCGATTGATTCTCTTTTCAGTTGGCATAAATGTTAACTGTCGTTAGCACTCTCTCACTCCAATGTGTAACATAACCAACGAGAATGGCCACCACATATTTGGCACGCATACCTCAGGATGAAGTTATTGATTAGCAATAAAGTAAGAAGCCACAAAACGGTTTTACAGCAATGAAACACGATTTCGAACAGAACTGTTGGGAGAGAACGTGAAAGGTCGATCTGACATACCGTAAGCACAGATAACATGTTAGAAAGCTGAAATAATGAGATGAGGAACATCAGCATAGACACCGACGTGGTAGAGCCAAAATCAGTTTAACAACAAAGGCGATGTTCCCGTCTCAGTTGAATAAATTCGATTTATTCGCAATGGAATCTCCGGACAGAATGATGAACCAAACTACCATTTGACCCTCAACTACCAGACATTTACGCACAGTCCAACGTTGCTAAACATCTAACACACACTTTTTGTGACAAATCAATCAGACCAAATCTAGATTCATCGCTGGTTTGTTCCGATCATAGCTGATCGTTGCTGAGTGTTCATTCAGATGTTAACAGTAAACGACTAACATCTTGCCTACATGGAGAGATAATATGATCAGGATTTTGTGAGACAAATCGAAGTTCTTATCACACAAATCATATTTTGTTTGACCGGTGGTTGAAAAGAGATGATCACATAATTAGCATAACTTGAAATGCTCATTTAATGATAGAACTGTTTTAGAGCAAACAAACTGAACTCCCGGATAACCGCCCACTGTCTGAATGGCAAATAAAACTTATTCAATCATCGGTAAACGTGGAGCCTTGTAGAGGAAGACTCGCATTAACCTCAAAAGTTCATTTCTTCGATTGGTGTACGGAACGTACACAACCAACACATGATACAGGGACATTTTTCTTCTCAAACCCTGTTGTTCCATACTGTACTATAGATAATACGTACAACCACAATGTAAATGATCAGCAAAAAGCACATTAACACGAGTATTTATCATTTAGCCTTGTAAGGCAGTGCATTGACTTTTGCTTAGCGACACCATTTTAGTACACGATTGTGTAACTAGCGTATACGGATTAGTGGACCCTTGACATACAAACAGCTATTTTCATAGTGTTGATGTTGCAGCCCTCGTCCATTGGAGAATCAACTATTGTCCGGGGTCTCCACTCGGTTGAACGGTAAGATCAAAGTCACTGACAACGTGAGGTTAACGAAGCCTCCCGTCAAAACAGACAATCGTAGATTTAAACTATGACCAGCTCAAGTCCCCTAATGATTAGATTTATGAGGCCTGAATAGATACGCTGTCCACAAGCGACGCGGAACATGTTACTGCCTGATATCAAATATCAAGTATCACATGAGTGAAATTCCAGTAAGCGTTTGCCGCCAGATGCAAATAGATGAATACAGCAAAGGCCATCACAGCTCGTTCACAGTTCTTAATGTTTTCATTCATTCATTGTCGGGTTTGTCTTAGTTTGAACCCGTTAGACAGAGGGCTCTAGGCCAAGTTATTACAAATACTGGACTTCCGTGTTACGAATCTAAGTTTTTTCGTTATTAGGACGCTGATTATCAAAGAATTGCGTGAGACCAAGCAGCAAACAGGGTTCTTTCGAGTTTGTTGTGCTTTGTGATCACTTGAAAAACTGGACTAAGCATTAGATTTATACGTCTGGATTGTAGAAGTTTTGAGGTGACCTCGGATTGGATGACAGACAGTCAGCGTCACCAACAATAGATTAATACGGACTCTATCAATTTGCTACAATGATATCTTCGCTTCTGGCTTAGCAGGATGCTTGGCGGCCTCGAGATTTTTGGGAGTGGTAGTCTTCTTTACCGTAATGACCTTACGCCACACTGATACTTTAGGGGTGGTCCCGAGCGGCGCCGTTAAAGCGCTATCTAACAGACCGGCAAGGTGAGTTACTTGGTGTAGTGTCATCGAACTCGCTCCTCCAGAGGTATGCTAGACTAGCTCACCGGGGCTAGCAGCATGCTCACAGTGGTCCCGAATTCTCTGCGGGTTGGGGGTGAATCACTTATGTGACATGCAGCTGAGTAATCCGACAATCCGTCGAAAATACCAGTCTTGTAAACGTTCACGGCGAATATGGTCATGCAGGGGACATCAGTGTAGGTGTAGCCCTCATTCTCTCCTCAGTTCTTTGTCTTCGTCTCGACGACTTTCGTCAACCGTGACCTTGGGAACCTTCTTCGCAGCATTTTAGAACTGTGTCGCAATAGAGTAGCACAGACTGGACATTTATTTCATTTAACCTGACGATTTGTGAACAACTTGCTAATAATATTACACGAACGTTATAATAATAAAATTTATCCTGGTCCAAAAACCGGATGAGTAGAATTCCATCGATATCTGCAGCAAATAGAAAGTTTGCACATTATTTTAATCTGTTTAAACTCTGGTTAACGAACAGAGATCAAAGTTACATATTATTTGAACCAATACATTATTCCCGCCGTCAAAGTCTCATCCAGCCTTCATGATCCCTATGTTACGACAAACGATCTAAAAAAAACGCCCGAAATGCACCTCACATATCACATTAATGTTTCAGAACGCGAGTGACCTTCAATTCCATGTTTCCAGACACTCAAAGAAAAAATTATTTACGTACTTACAAGCTTGATCGCGTCTTGTTTACTCTTGATACCATATGTTTCAGTCTAGTGTGACAAGGGAACCGATCAAGCGTGTCTCCAGATGCCTGCTCTCAGAATGAAGTAAATCTACAACACGTCCCAGAAATTATGTTTGACCACTGTGATTGCGTCAAGATTGCAAACATAGAAGTACAGATCGATAAGGCCACTTTAGACAGTTAGATAGACAAATAATTACGAGCATGCAGGCGCTCATTTGGCTGGTACGAGTGTGGCAGGCGGAAAGTCGATGACCTAGACCGCCTAGTCAGTGACATTTTTGGCTACAGGTCGGGGTAAGGCAGTGTCACTGACTGGTTGTTCATTGACGAACTAAGAGCGGTCGTATCGATCAGTGGCCGCAACTCAGCCGTCATCAAAAATCGTCCGAATCAGTAAACTAAAACAAGTGCCAGTAATATGGATAAGCGGTACATGCATAAGAGTACAGTGTCAGTATGCGCCATACGACAATAGTGGACAAGTGGAATTTTCAGAACGAATGGTATTCATTAAAACAAAGCAACGGTAACAAGTAAAACAGCACATTCTCAAGCAACGTGCCTGAAAAACTAGATAAATAGATTAATTTGCTCTGAACAGTCAAACCGACTGACTGACACTGGATGGTTTCGCGTTGAACAGATGTTCATCAAGTATCCAGGAGAACTGACAGATGTGACCACCAGATTTTTCCCAATGAGAAGTTGACATGAGATTGCCATTCCCACATTACAATTCTGAAATGATTATAAACAGCTAAAAACAATAATTAACACGGTATCTGTTGGAAAGTGGCGGATACTTGTGATCGGCCTATCAGCACCAGCAACATAACTTATACACACAGATGTGGGTCTATACAAAGAAAGCAGACCATAGAAAAATCTAAGAGAGAGAGAGAGAGACTTATCGTTTGCAACAGACCTACTGCTCTGATGACCTTCGCCAAAAAGCAACATTTACAATTATCTGTTATTCCAGCAACGACAGAAGCAGAGAAGACCCAATCAAACGGGTGTACTGCCCGAATGCAAATGTTATTTATGCTATCAATGATTCGAAAATTCGACCAGGATTGTGATGTGATAAGCTGACGAAAACAATCACGAAAACGCCCAAAACTCTGACCTTGAACATGTGGCTTTCGCCACGAAAGTCCAGCGCATGAGCCCCGTGTTGTTTGAGAATCCTACGTAGATCGTTGACACGAGAGAGCGAACGAAAATGTTGTGCTTCTGTCTTGATATCACGGGTTGTCTGTAAATAGATTTTAAACAAAAAAGCAAAACATAGTACAACCGAAACTGAACTACTGTGGGTCAACACTAGCACAAGTACTGCCTGGTTGTCACCAAAACAAGAATCGCCGAACCACTCAGGCGGATAACCCATACCAACCTACGCGTTATTTAAACTTGGCGAGCGTCGGTTTCAATCGTACCACTGACGCGCACATTCCCTTGATGTGAACAGACGATGTCATCCAAGTGAAAATCACAGTCACTACTGCACGCACCTTGGTTTGTTCAGAATACCCGCTAGTTTTGAGATCAGCAGAGTGGTAGACTAATTCGAGTGGATATCTGCTCGTCAGCCCCCAAGATTAGGAAACTGGAGTAGTAATCGAGGACGTAGCAAACAAGTCCAGCAGCAATAAGAGCTTCTGAGGATGCTGCTGGAGTCAGACACTAAGAATGCTAATCCACTGTTTACCACGCCATGCAGTCTGTGACAAGTTCCAGCTCACTGGAGGTGACCGAGCTGACCAACCAGTAAGTTGGTGGGGGGGAATGGAAGCATCCACCAATAAGTTAGAAACAGTAGGCCGTACTCTCCTCAGGATCTAGGGTTTCTAGAATCAAAACGGATGCTCTATAGAAGCATTAGGGGATTAATCCGTTTGCATGTCCATCCAAACATGTTACAAACCCTCGAAAAAACACGTTGGTTTGTTCACGGTACAGTAGTGGTATAGTGGTGCGCACAATAGAAATCGGATTCTCCTTCTCGCCATAATTAACAGCGAAAATCTTGGTCCCGAAAATAACCCGATTGTCCCCGTTAACTGCCCACAAGACAAACCAGAAAACGGGTGCAACAACAACGTGTGCGTAAAGGAGAAAATTATAGCACATTCATATGGGGCATGGCGACCGACAAACATTCTCAAATCAGAAAATCGAAGGACAGTTACCAAAAATAGTAGCTAATTTCACTAAGCTACCAATGAGCACAGCGGAACAAAGGTCAAACGAGTAAAAAAACAGCGAGGATTGCCTCTCGACTGTTCTCAACAGTTCCGTTCAAGCTAATGAGGTAAAATCGTTTTCTCGAGGAAGGAAGTGGTTTTGGACGGAAAAAATGGATTATCTAACAAAAGGTCATTCTATAACTCCGCGGGTGGAACCCCAAACTACTGACCGTTAACAGTGGTGATTCGTCACCTGAATGGTTAGTTCATAGATTCTTGGAATAATTTACAACGTTTTACATGACACAGTTATATTCTGCCAAACCTCTGTGTCGTTTACATATTGTTTTAACCTAGCTGGAAGGATGACTTTGCTTCTCTATTCTTACGACACTCAAGGTAATGAATGATAAAATATCCCTCAGGTAGCAATTGTTTACTAGTTAACTCAATGGCTCACCAGTCGATTGCTCTTGTGTACACAGCTTGAAGATTCAGTGGAACAGTTAGTTTCCCTAAGCTAAAATACACTTGCTTCAGGTAGGTGAACAGATAAATAATGTCAACGGTTTTTAGACACTACTCTACTCTACAGACTAGACCATGTTACGTTTAACCTAATTGTGGGGTTGCTCATATTCTGGCAGTAAAATTGCAGTTTTAACTCAATCCGTCCTACGATCGTGGAAACCTGTTGCAGACGTGTTACCATATTTCCAGTGATAATTCAGGGCGAAGCGAAGCTTTTTTTTTGCAATAGTTACTAACTCAACTGGAGCTAGTACTTACTTGTGAAAATATAATTTTCAATTGTAAACAGGAGTTCACGTGAACAGTGTCGTTATGTATAACCCGCAACTTCAGTAAAATTGTCGTAGGAGGTGCACATGAGTTAAAAAAAGACAAGTGCCAAATGTGTAGTACAAGCAAACTCGCAACAACAGTGAACGTAAAGGCGTGCAAACATGTGCGAATATGTCGAATTGTTTAACAGTTAACAACGCTAATCGGCCGGTCACAGGGCACTTTTGAAGAATCTGGTGACTTAGACAGAACCGACTCTACATTAACCACGGTTATCAGAACGGTTATCACAATATACTTGATATCAGTAGTTTTCCATCGTGTCTAGGATAGCGTCAACTGTAAGTAGTTGTCTGGCGGTTCGCACTGTCGCTCTTCAATATATATTCACAAATACGGAAACGAACGAGTGTTTTAACATCTCTGATGGATACTGATTTGAATGCTGGTTAGAAATCAAACGACCTGATTGTCGTCATAAGCTCATGTGTCAAAGTCACTTACACTCAGGTTGATAAGTAAACAAGCATTATCAGCCTGCATACAATTAGTATTTACTCAAATGCTTTTAACTGGACTTCATTCTTGACAACTATTTGCTCAATCAAACATGAAAGATACGGACAGTTTTCCCCACTCCAAATTCTGTGATTGATTTAACACGCTACATTCAGGGGTGAAACCTCAGGAATAACTCTCACTACTAACTGTTTGTAAATTATTCCTCAATCCACATGATTTCTTTTCCATGAAAATCACTCACTGAGGCGACGATCGGGTGATCGCGCGCGAAACACAACCTGTGCTTTTACCCATAACAAACATGCAGTTCATCAAGTCTTTTTACGGAAACATCACAACATCATACAAAACAAAACAATATTTGTGTGCATGTGTGAGACATCAAGCATACTCGCTCATCAAGAATAATTGAAGAGGTGTTGTATTAGTTCGAATCCAGGGGATAATCGGGGAAATAAAGTGTCTTGAGCATTGCTAGGAAACTAGGTTTGCAAAACAAAGAAAGAGGCCGAAAGTTCATGCTTACATCGTTGACTTCCGAACAATGTTTAGTGGACATTGCTGTGCTTGAACTTCGAAATGAAGGTAAAAATCGGGACAAGAAACCACCAGAACTTCCAGTTGACTTGGTCGACTGTGGTTCCACGGTAGTTGTGGAAGGCGTCCCCGCTTTGTCGCCCTGTACCGCGACGGCCACCTCTGAACGTGTGGAATGAGGTGGCAGCATCGTAGTCGAGTTTGAGGTGTTCAACGGCATGGTCTCGATCTCCGTCTAAATAAACATAGGAAGCTAGTTTAGAATGTCACGAAGGTGAGAACTGGAGTGTAACGTTAAACGTCGCAATGTTCTATTGAACTTCAGTACAAAAACAAGTATATCAGGACAAGATAGCTGGAAAACGGAATAGGTTAATCCGGATAGCAACTGTTTATACCTCTAATTGTCTCTGAGACTACTAAAATGTTATAATCAACAAGAGTTGTATAACACTGATTTGGTTAGCATAGCTCCTCCTGAGAGTGGTTAGGTATTTTGAAGGGTTATGCAGGCAGTACCAGATTTACACCTGGAAATATTTAGTATCACGTAGGCCTGATCTCGTCCGACAGCCCTAATTTACACAGCAGTATCCTATAGACCGCACGCATGATAGTGAGGAACAGTTACAACTGAGCTATGTGAGCTTATTGTAATGAACGAAACAGTTTTATAAAACAAAAGTGAACATGAGCATGAATCCCTAATAATCGTGGAATGTGAGTGAATATGAAACACCACAATGAAAATGTTTTAGATTAGTTCATAATCTGAGTTATGGCTAAAGGATCAAGGTAAGGAGAAGGAATGGGTGACGTGTACGGAAGCCGATAGAACAAGCTTTCGCAACAGTCACCAGTAGGTTTTACGCACTAGTATCTAGTTCATGTTGCCACGCATTACTATAAAGAGCTGATGATGCAGGAGAAGTTAAGGAGACTAGGATAGAAATTACATGTACATAAGGAATGACAAAACTGGTAAAGCATTGAAACCAGTTAGATAAATGGTAATAAGTGGAGCAAATAAGGAATACAAGAACCGACTGTCACGTGGACTCTAACAGAAACAAACAGATAGGCAGGCATAAATATACAAGCCAGATCAACCTTGCAGAAGACCACAATTGGTTGCTCAAATTTAGGTCACACTAAGTTTTCAGTTTTTAGAACACACATTTACAGCATTTCGACACAGATCACGACAGACAGTCAATCAACGGGAACGGCCATGGTGGTCAAAGTAAGGAACAGTGACCGCGTGACTGATAGTCAGTGTCGTCACAGCACTAATCTGTACGGAACTCACAAAAACAATAACGCAGACAGATTGGATGCGATCAGATCACAGCAGAACACGATTAACGTATTAAAGATGAAGAACATATCACATGTGTAGTTTCCACTATCTCGACCAAACAGCTCATTAAAACAACTGGAATGGGTGTCAACTGCGGTTCGACGATTAAGTAATGGAAAATATGAATCCGTTGAAATTCAGGTGAGCGTAGTTCGCTCGATACACCTTCTGCACAATAAGTCGGGCGTTATTTTTCCAGAGTTCATTAAACATTTGACACAAACCACCCTACAGTTCGATGTATGAAACTGTATAAATATGATGGTTCACCAACAGTCTCAAACAGAATAAGTGTCAGTAGCTTACTATCTGGTTAGCACTTCATAACTAGAAGTATACTTTAAGATTTAATCACACATTCATTGTTGTTCCTAATGTTTGTTCTTGTGATATAACAACTTGTAAGCTCTCCGATAGTTCCATACAGTGACGAAACAAAAATAAGATAGTCAATGGATAGTAACATCAAAATGGAAAAGCATTAGATTAAGGTTGACATTTTGTAACGTTAGGGTACAACTCCTCTAAGTGGAAAGTGATACACAATTGTTACTCGTCACACAAGTATTTTGAGATGAAAAGCTGGATACTGTCGTCCACTATCGAGATTGAGAAAAGCTTCACAAGATATCAGTTCGTCTCCTAATAGCATCTGTATGACGAAGAAAACTAACACGGTATACAGGAACCTAATTGGGTTGTTTGAGCACTTTCTCTTGACAGTCAATTCAGTGGTATGTTTTCACTTTCAACTACAGATCGGTTGTTTGTTTGCAAGGTGTACGCACCTTAATGCTGAACGTCCGAATACAGATGCAGCTATTTTTAGCAGTTGATTCTCTTTTCATTCCCCATTTTTTTCTCTCTCCTTCTAAAGAGCTTTTTTCTTACTTCATGATTGAAGCAGTTAGGCATCGGTGAGAACAACTGATGTACTGCTGCCTATGACGATAGTAAGTTTTCACCTTCAGTTGACTGTACGGGCTTAATGACCGTAATTTCTGGAAAACAGTCGACTGATTGAGACAGTGTAGCAAACGATTGTAAAGCGTATTTTTGTGCCTCATTCGTTTTCTCAATCACATAGTAGGTTACCTAAAATAGGTAGATTTTCTACGACAGAGAACATATTTCAAACCACAGTGTTACATCAGTCGCTGCATCATTCAACATAAACGCCTACGCCTAGGCAAAATCACTATCGTCGAGGTCACAATCTGAAGCTCCGATGCCAGATGAGATGTCTGGAATGCAAGCACAATTCTTTCAGTATTCAATTTAGAACATCCTGTTTTTGGGCCTTTTGGGACAATATCATCAGCGGATAACTTGAAGCGAAAACCGGATGCAAACATTTGACACCATTAACAGTTTTCAAACAAACTGACCAGTTGGACAATTTTAAAGTGATGTACACCCTCCGATATTGACAATAAATCACTGCCTGTCGAAGTTTGCCAACGTCTGTTTCGAAATTCCAATTTCACTTCGCTTTGCTATTCTCTATTCCTAAGCGAAGCAGTTAACCATCAATGAGAACCACTGATGTATTGCTGTTTATGAGGATGATGATGCGTCCGAGAGGGTCAGCGTATTCGCGGCCGCATACATCGCAACGCCGTATGTCATGTCTCTGCGTGCTGCGCGCTTAAATTCACCTCCGCGCAATTGTCGCCTATTGAGCTTTTGGAGGACCGTCCGGCTCAAGGGTAAATCTTATCAATATCTGGAATCGACATCACTACGCGAAAGGCTTCATTGGATAACATCCTGGTGTCGTGGTTTCTGACCACCAAGATTTCGTCTATCTACCTTCAATTGCCCTTACATCAGTTGCTTCGGAATCTATTCGCAGTCCATCCTACGAGCGTGTGCTAGTCAACAAACATGACCGGGCGTCAGTATGCCTTCAGTCACTTCATCGTCCGCTCATCGCAGTACATCAGAGTTCGGAACCATGTCTGACCACCCAATACTTAAAATGCATCTTATACATTGCAGATGGAAGCGCACACTTCGCTAGTGCAGGTTTCATTGCCGTAAAGCAGCGTCGACAGCGCCATTGAGCGGTAGACAAGTAGCTGGATTTTGAGCTTCAGGCTGTGAGTCTTCTAGATACGTCTCTCAAGAAGTCCGAAAGCAGCACCAAACATCGTAACACGAGGTCGTAACTCGCAACCCACGGGTAGATTGCAAATCAAGTAGTAGAAGTCGATGCAATTATCCTAAATGACTCCGTGGAAGAGGATTCTAGGTACAGGCACAGCACTTCGGCCCGGAAAAGGCTGATATCCAAACCAAATTTGGATGCCGCGATCATGAAAACCATGGCCAGTAGTTGAAGTTCACCTTCGATGTGTGCCAAAGGTGCACAATCATCTGCGGACAACAGCATGCGTATCGTCGAGTTACGTATAGGACCTGAAATGCCGGAAGATCGAATAGATGCAGCCAGCTACCATCCGTAGGGTATTCAATCTCAACACACTCCTCAGGGTTCTGAAAAGCAACTGTTAGCGTCGCGGTCAAACAGAAATAAAAAGAAGAGCCGGAGCTAGGACCCAACCCTAGTGCACGTCAGTAACAGTGTCAAAGTCATCAGGGGTCTATCCATAAGACTGTACCTTCGATTTTATTCCCACAAGCAACATTCCAATTAAAGTGACGAGCTTAACTGAACATCCAAACTTACCCAGCGCCGTCCAAAATGCCTCACAGCTCACGGACTCAAACGACTTGACGAAATCCACAAACACGGCATACAGCGGCGGGTTGCGTCCCCGGTACTTCTTTTAGATATGTCGAGCAGCAAACAAGTTTCGATCGTACTGCGACTCGCTCGAAATTCATACCGCCTATCGGGAACATTAGTCTTTAAAACGTCTGCACTGAGTCGGTTCAGCAGAATTCTGGATGGCATCTCTCCGGCATAGCTAAGCAGACTAACATAGCGATAACCATTAGCGCATCGTTTGCTACCCTTACCTTTAAACAAAGGTAAGATCAAGGCATTATTGGACTCTCCAGAGACTACGCCCTGTTCTTCGATGGAATGAACAAACTGGAGAAAGGCACGTC
>LUCH01004848.1:32213-47633 GCA_013368495.1 Paragonimus heterotremus
GGCACTTCGAAGTGAACACCATAATACAAGACCATCCATTGCGCCCACAGAATCCACGGGATGACGTCCTAATCATCAGGAAAGTGATGGATCTAGATTATGTGGATGACGAAGGACTACTACTTGGTATTTCCAAAGTAGGATAGATGACGTAACATATTGCTTGCCATTCTGTACACCCAGTTACAAAGCGTTATGTCAACGATGTGAGAATAACACCAATCAAAAGTTTCGAAATAAAGTTTTGGAGAATGTTGAGCGATTTGCGTACCTAAGATGTTAGGGAATTCCATAGAACAAAAGTGAAGCAGGTATACTTGAGACTAGCGGCAGCGATCTTCCTCTACGCCAATGAAAGGTGATCGATGAATGTCGACAACGTCACAAACAAGTAAGCTCATTCACAAGCCCCGGATAACTTCAAAGGGTAAGCGATGCGAAAAATGGATGGTGAGTTAAAGACAGTGAGGAATACGCGGGTAGAATGCCTTAAAACATGGAAACACGTGATTAGAAGACTTATCTAGAATACCAATTCATCGTTTGCCACGCTATGCACTCTTTGCCGGACACCCGGCTCATTGGCACAAGGCACGGAGTGACCCATTGGCGACTTCGCAGCGGGAAATGGAAAGAGCCTGAAACTACTGGGCACATTCATCCTCCTGGATAAGGGTCTCTATCAAGAGCAGCCAAAGAAGAACACTGGCTAGTCGAATTCACTGAAGGAAACGTTATCATTTCTTTGTTCAATCTTTTGTGAATTAGAAACGACTAGTGAAGTGAGAAAGTAAAAGAGAACCATCCTGAGGGTGCCGCCATACTCTTGTATGACATTAAGCCGGTTATTCGTTGTCACGTACTGTTTATCTAAACGTGTCCCACGTCAACTATGGATTCTCTACTGACAAGCTAAGATAACACAATATGTTGAATATGGCGCAATACACAGTTACTCCTTGTCAGAAGTCCGCAAGCGGAATATTTGCAAAGGAGATGTTCGGGGAAGTATTCAGCTAACACCAGCATTCTCTTGCGACATCCGTGCACTCCAGAGCTGTCGTCAATATTTTGTAGGTCATAGTGGCACAACGGCACGAAGAAAGTGGTTATTGTCGGTCGCAATTCGAAACGACATCCACGTTTCTTCCTACTTCGTTACAGGTCACCATAGCTGTTTTCGTCGTGGAAAGGACCCAGTAGATGCTGATGACAAGATTATATTCAGGTTTGTGGTCATCAAGACACAGGGAGATCAGATCCCCTCGACATAGACTTGAGTGACAACGTAGTAACCAATCGCACGGCTGAAGGTTCTGACTACGGTCACCTCGAGCATCAAAATTTACCCAAGCCAACATCCATTCCACACAAGCGAATAATTATGCCGCATAGTAGCAAACATCACGTGGAGTAAAAAGTAGAAAACTGAATTTGAACGATCCAGAGCTCTGATTGTAACCGGTGTAGACTGACAATCCGAGATAGATTCTGCACTACAATCCAACAAGGTACTTCAGGCAAATGACAATAACTAACAGATTTACCCATCTCAAATGAGAGTAATGCTTTCTTTCAAAAAGAGCAAGCTGAAAAGTCCATCTGCAATCAACTTTGAGTGGAGTTTAGCATATATTAATTAATGCACCGGATTTTTCAGTCATGAGAAGGGTCAGGTCACGCGTAAGGGTAGGTAGGCATTCCAAACTTGTAAAAAGGTGGTCGCAGTACCCCAGGCTCAAACTCACAACCAAGTAAGTGATAGTCGACGTTGTGGCCATTGAGCTATAGCTGTAGATGTTACCAACCTCTGAGCAAACAGTGCCCGTTCCGAAAACGTACTTTTTGTTTCCAGTGATCGTCCGCCGAATCGACCAGATCCAAAAAGTGTTGTTGTCGGTGATGTCGTTGGTGAGAATCAGCCGTGAAATCTGTGTGAGGTACATCGGAGCTGTACGAAAATGCAGTCGGTATTTGCCCACGCATTGAATCACCTCGGTCTTCCAAAGAGTCCAGCTCGTCCAGATGAGTTAATTCACCGTCTTTGAGCCAGTCTTCCAGACGGTCATCGATCGCGTGTTGATGGGCGACTACAGCATTGCATGCATCGAAATAAGCCTGCAGAGAGTCAACTTGCTTGCAGAGGATCTCTCTAGAGAAGAAGAAAGAAAGAGAGAAGCAGAATAAGCCTAAGTGAATACCGCACGTTCTAAACAATTTGCTTATTGACGCTCATGCTGAGCCTTCAAAGCTATCGCTTGGCTAGTTCATTTCATTGTTAGTACTTGAGTAAAAATCTAAAACCACAGCGATGCTTTGGGAAGTACTGGTAGAAAGACGCCACCTCAAATTCTTAACGAGTCTGACAGTTCGATCTCGACGGTCGAGTTTTAGTGCTCCCAGTTTAGTGTTCACGCCTACTCATTATCCACGATTGGCTCTGATTTTTTCCAGAGGGCAACCCACATCTCACTCTTGTTCTCACTTCATACAGCACACATGCCAAATCACGACCACATCTTTTAATCAAATGTGCGGATGGTGTTGTGTCAGGAATGTTTATCGGAACCAGTAAAGTGAGGACGAGCAATCGCACTATACCACCCACACTACTACTCAGTAGTCAGACAGGACATGTACTTGGGTACTGAAGTAACCGTGGGGAAATACAAAAAAACACTGAAGTATACTTTGGCAAAAAATGGTGTTTTCCATACATGAACTTGACACGGGCAACTGTGACGTCCTTGGATCATTGTTACATGCAAATGAATGTTTTCGTTTGTTGTGGTTTTGAGGCATGTTCCGAATAAACAGTCCTTACGCCATCTGTGTTCTTAGCTCACGACACTGATAAATTGAACAGAATCCTGCAGTTTATCTCCTAACACATCCAAACGTGTTGACATATTGTTCTTGCTTACAGAAAGGAATCAATATAAGAAACTTACCAATGTATGTCTACCCTTTTACGCGCATAATGAATCCCTATCTCAATTTATTTCTGTGAACTATTTTAGGGCAACTGTGAGTGACAATACGGTATGCATGCGTTGTACCATTGATATATTCAAAGAAGGTCATCTTTTAACGTCATGAGGCCACACCCTTAAGTCAGTGAAGTTATCAGTACATGTGTAATTTCACACAAAATGTACTGTTCACCGGATAGTTTTATGCTAGTAATGTACACATACTTCAGACTTCTCATCAGACACTAACCAAGTAACAGTAGTATTCCATGCAAAGAACTCGTTGACCGAATTAACTCGTATCAATGTATATAACAATGTGCAAAAGCTTTCTTTCTTTGTGAACAGTGGTGGTGTTGTTTGTAGCTCCGGTTGATGGTTTTGGTATTGGTATGTTCGCCGAGCTTGGCATTTAGGTTGCAATCGTTTCATCACCAAGCGAGGTGACATCATCAGTGCGTAATCGTTTTCATGTATAGTTTTTTTGAGCGTGGAGATTCGTGAAGTTCAATGAATGCCTGCTCTGACCGATCAAAATTCAGGTCAGAAGGTCAACTCACTCTGCTATATAAGAGCAGGCATCCATCGAACTTCACCAATCTCTACGCTCAAAAAACTATACGCTAGAACGATTACGCACTGATGATGTCACGTGGCTTGGTGATTAAACGTTTGCAACCTAAATGCCAAGCTCGGCGAACATACCAATACCAAAAGCTTTCTAGCTAGCTTTCTGTTTAATACAATTCATATTTTTTTAATTCCGATCTTTCTAAATGTACTTGTATGTTTTCGACTAACTACCGATATAAACAGCTAGAGATGTATCCGCTTTGTATAATTTATCTTCCGTTCCTCTCCACATAGCTGGACTTTTGCACAAACTCCGGCTTCCTATCCTGGAATTGATCAACTAACCAAAATTAATAATTTCTTTCAAATGAAAACGATTATGGCTGTTCATCAAATTACCGATGAGTTTTAAAATGATAAATATTACTGTGTGACTTAAGCCCATTGAGTCAACTGTTGATCACTTACAGGAGACGTGAAGCTGGAACTGCACACCCTCGAGTTACATAACACGTATTAAAGATATGGATATCAGATCAAAACTGACAAATAGGAAGATGAGAATGGATGTAAATGTTAAACCGGATATTACATACACTCGAACGCTAATGTTATCGGGACCAGAATATGCACCAAGTAAAGACCATCACACTCGTACAACAGAGCCAAAAGAACCGTACCGTATGAGTTCACAACGAAATTGTCTAATATTTGTCTGAGTATTCAATACTCAGACAAATTTTCTGCAGACTGGAATGCGACGATCTCGAAAGGAAAAGTGTGACAGATGATGGCGGAGATGCAAAAGAGAAGCATTTTACAGCTTAAATCTTCACGAGAATTCATCTAGGTGATTCGATGACATTGCTATGCGATGTTAAGGTAATGACGAGTTTCATGATTACTATTTATTTTCCATATATACGAAGGTGAAGTTCACTCTCAAATTCGAGCTCCTTCCATGCCTAGTACTGTCTTATATTCTTTCTTCATGGACGTTATTGAAACTGGACCGACTTCCTAGTGCAGATCTCATCATTAAACACTCTCCAGTTTACACTGGTTTTCGAGGGAAAAGGGAAGTCATTTTGACTTCAACCATCCGACTAATCAATCACGAACACACTACTCAAATATCATCCGGTCTTACGCTGTTAGGTTTAGACCGGGTACCGCGCGTGAGTGGATGAAAATACAGTTGACGTAACATGTGCGAGCATGGATCCTTTGGCTTGAGTCACTGAGACATACCAATGCGGACTCGACGGACTGTGCCGACCACGCACGACATTAATTGAAGCGTGGTAGTTCCCAGTTATGTAAAGGAAGCAAAAAAGTCACAAATGCATGCGATAACGGCGGCGGATCATGAGCAATGTCAAGTTTTAGCTCACATCTTCCTAATCGTTCATCCATTTTGTATACGGATAAGAAGATTACAGCCTAAATATGGAATAACGGGAGCGCGACATTTCAACGACAGAGGTGGATACCGAAATAGCACAGTACTAACGTTGATATGACAACCGATGAATTTTTGAAATACGAACAGACAATAACGTCATGGCAACGAGAGAGAGAGAGAGGGAGCGAGAGAATGCCAAATTGACACGGTAGCTATTGGCAACAGCGATAAATATGCTCCAGGAAGGCAAACATCAATTGAGGAATACGATGAATGCTGGCGTCGTGTTTGTGATGCGTTACAAGTTGAGAGATGTGGAATAGCAAGCCTGTAGTTTGCCGCCTAGCCAGGCCATTTTACATAAATGGAAATTTATGTAACTTGCGAATTTTGACCAAAATGTATTATCCCTCGTAAGCCAGTTTATAACGTTAACCACTTAATACCTTATCATTTTCATCTTGAACTCCACTGTGGTCTCCAATTTTACCTAAACTCTATTCATGAAGTCCCAGACATCAGACTGAAACTTTCTGCTCGAAAAGTTTTTTTTCACACATGGATCCAGAACTTTCAAGGTTAATTACACTGTCACATGCCTCAGAATCGTAATCAGCAGTATCTATGTGAGGAAATTACCACAGCTTGAATAGACTGAAACATTTTAGCACCATGTTCTCCATGTTGTATGGTCCTGCCTAGATCAGTAATGGAATCGGGTTACTAAGGTGGTGTGGTGTTGTGAATGGATACAGTTTGCATTTCCAATCTGCTAACCTTGAATACCTCAATATATGACGTCAAATAGTGTAGTATATTTGATGGTAGCTAATGCTGATTAAAGGCTCGAGCGGTCGTAATCTCAGACCAGGTAGACCCACCAATAATTATGAAAGATGGTGATCACAAGATGAGGTGCATCGACCGGTGCGATCGAATACAATGACCAAATCTGTACGACCAATTAGCACGCGAGACACAACAAACCAGGCAAGGGACTAGTGGACCAAAGATAGATACTATGGACAGGAGGCAAATGGCGAACTATCCAGTGAGACCAAAGCCATCGACCAGGGAAGATAGTCGAACGAGTTGATTTACAGATTGGAGTGTCCGTAACAAACACAGTTCTGCTTTGTACTGTAATACATTTTGAGTTCACAGACGATCATAGAATACTATGCGTCTGATGGAAAGCTGCGAAATAGACCAGACAATAAATCATGCACCACGCCACTCTGGCCTCCTATTTATATACAATGAATACAGAAAAATAAGACATCAAAAGGCCGAATCACATGAAGGAAATGGCTATTCACAAGGAATGGAGTAACTTCCACCAGCACATACTACCCGCTAGAATGAAACAAAGAGGCACCGCTCTCGCAAACACTGTATTAAGCAGTGGTACTGACAAGACAAGGCGGAGGTTAACATGGATCATTGTGTATTTTGCCTAATCAATTGGCTCCGACTATTGAAACTGACTGCTTCTTTTCGGGAAGTTACACGGTCAGACAAAAACAGTAACGCGAGAGAGAGAAGGTTGGTGGTTGAAGAAAACAGTTGTGCAGAAGGGAATGGATGAGACGTATCTGGACGTCAGTGATCTTAATATCGCACACACAAAACAGCGATAGCGACACGCTTCTTTATAACAGCCAGGAAATATGAGATACACAAGCATGATGTGACCAAAGATAATGGTGGCAAAAATCGTGGATCTAACTTTCTCTTGCGTGCAAATTCGAAGACAGGGTGGTTCATTCAAAGGAATAACGCACATTCAACTTAAAAGTGATCATGAAAGTACTTTTCTCGATAACAGTGCATCTGTACACCGAATCACAGATAATATGGCAACTATGCGCAGAAAGAGATCATTCAGATGTCATCCTGCACTAATGTCAGAAGATCATCATACCCATTGGTCCAAGGATATTAAACGAAGGCTATCTATACAGCAATATTTGCTCTCAGTCCCCAGGCAATCTGACAACCAGATCAATGTTCACATGAGTGCTGAAACCGACAAAGGCCAAGGACAGAAAACAAAACGTGAGGGCACGTGATACATACCAACAAATCATGGTGAAAATGGACAACGTCAAAATACAGACTGACATTCCAAACCATACTATCACATCTGCAAATCAGTTAGCCCTGTCAATTGTTACCGTACTTGAATGTTTCCATTTCGGCAAGTTTTTCGCGTAATCCATGACCTCGTTTGAAGCTTGATGCAGAAGCGATGCTAGGACTATGGGTGGAGTTCAATGAATGCAGTGAATTCGGTCGGTGAAGAGTGCGTTCGGAACCGTACCCCGACTCAGCGACCCGATGGCGTTCGATCGCGGCAATCCAACTTTGTCGTTGTGCCACATTCACACCACGCAAGTACCAGATCAGTTCGCCAACGCGAACCTAGATAAGTCGACAGAAAACAAGTGCAGTTGAATAAAACGGAGGTTAAATCGGTAAAACATGGCAATGAAAAGTGGCAGCCTAAGTCAAAACTGTAATCTGTGAAAGTGGGCAATATGCGTGTTGATTGACAGTGGAGGCGAGCAAAAAGAACAACATCACAACATCTTCGCTAACCAGCCAGTTTGTTTATACTCTTTCGCCACTCATTTTCTGTACGCCGTCATACGTCGTTTCTATCAGCTGACCATATTTTTACGCGCGACCACGATCAAATCATATGAAAATCCTCTAGTTTAAGCATTGTAATGCACTGTGTGGAAGAGTCAAAGCCAAACTTCATGAATGGATCTCAGTCTACTACGTCATACATGTAGAACGATTTAAAGTTGGCAGGTAACACAAGATCAGGTGTTGCTCGTTCATCACTTTTACATAATTTCTGACTAATGACATACATAAATCTAAAATTCACAGACAATATGGCATTCGGTGACAAGAAGAATGCTCACATTGGTCGTTTAGGTCAGCTGAGAGAAGGTTGGAGGCACCATTTTATGAGCACTAGTCGCTTAATCATTAGACAGCTGTTATTGCATGAACATGTACATTCAATTGTTGGTGTGTGAACCGTTGCAACGTCAACTACCGTCCATCGTGGCCGAACCTATTCACTCTACTGTGTTCGGTATGATGTATCTACGTGGACTAAACGGCATAAGGTGGAGGCGCGAAATGTTCTGTACATATTGCTGGATTCAATATCATTTCCCTTATAAAGTCAAAGCTGATCATCAACAGCTTTAGACGGGGAGTACAGAAATTTGTGCAAGATGAAAAAATAACAGGTTCCTGTCGATATACCACTCAATACTGACGAGGTGAGACGGGAAAGACATATCTACAGCGGTGCTTAGGCTTAAAATGATTCGCCAGTGAAAACGTCGACTACTCAGTGTGACGTCAAGGTTTCTAGTCTTGGACGGCTCTCGGCCTAGTTGTGACAATCTCGGTAGCAACACCAAACCTAGGTGTAATCCAAAAGAGTGCGAAACAAGAGACATCTCAGTTTTCTTATAAGTTCGTTACCCTTTCTCAATCCAAAACAACAGTATCCGGCTGATCTAACAACGACTTACCTCAAAACGACAGTCATCGTATTCATGCGGTTTGACAAAAGCCGTACGAATACGCACGGACCCGCGAGAACCGAGGTTTATTTCATCTTCGTTTCGATAATAGGTTAGTGTGCCATCAGCCAGGACGAAGTAACGTTCTTGCCAGCCATGCAAAAGATTGGTCCATTTGCTTAGAACTCCACGCACGGGCATTGGTGCCCAAACCTCCTCATCCGACACACCCTCTCCGGACGAACTGGTCGTGCACATATTTTCCTGACTAGAGTTGAGAACACCTTCTGGGTTATGGTTGAAAAACTGAGTATGACCTGTGGTGGGCGGTGGCACGTTGGTGAGTGCGACCACTTCCAAGCCATCTTGGACGCCGCACTGCGTCACCGTTGGCATGCTGAGCTGGAACAAAAAAACAGTCAGGCTAGAATACCCCATTGATTACGAGGGCTGAGATGACCAAAACGTTTCCTCTTTCAGGTACAAAAATGTCAGGAAGATCCATGGAGAGTAGTCAAACGAAAACCAGTTACGCTCATGGGATTATATGTAGCAATACTAACCGTGCGGAGGGGATCAGGTGATACGGTGCGTTCTTGTGAGTAACCAGATGGAGCGCCTGCCGCACCGTGCGTCGTTCAATGTGGCTGATGATGGTTGGAAAAAACCGAAAGGTGGCCAAGAGATTATATTGTCAAGGGCCACGAGAGCTTTGATCACCCTGCTGATTACCGTTAGTAGGTGCCGTCCGCTCGGTTGAGGAGTTCGAGGCTGTTCACTCTGTTTGTTTGAAACGCCCTCAAATATGGTAGTATCACAGTCAACGGCAAATCCGTATTTGTAAGGTAATTGACATCTTTTCTTTGTCATGAAGCTATGCTTTTTCTTCTCTTAATTCTTCTTCTTTATATATATTTTCGCTTATTTATCAATGCTGTCAGGATCGACGGCAATCAGAACCATAATACCCACGGCTATGGTTCAAAGTTGGAAATTACGATGAAGATGAATCACTGCTGTCTCTGAAATAAGGAACCAGGGTAGACAAGGTACCTCCAAATAACGAACACTGTACTATTGAGTATGGGTTGAGTAATGTTATCATTGCCATCCTAGTCCATGCAACAAATAACGGCTGGCCTTTCTTTTCATATCATATTCAACTGAACCAAGACAGTCTGCCTAATTTTCCCTGTAAAATAATGCTCTAATTGGCGACTTCCTAATTCCGTTTTCAGAAAAACAAAAAGACTTCCTTCATCTGCCGCTTGCGACGGAAATTCCAGCCACCAATGTCACATTCTTACCTGAACAACACAAACCAGCACTGTCTCACGAGCATCATTAAAGTTTGTTTGCTTCCATGTTCGAACGTATGCACATAATCGCGCAAAAATTCCCAGCGTAATCACAAAAGTAAAGTGCAGCGAACAGGTTCATTTTTATGATTCATCATCAGGCTGAACACATCGCATTTATACCAAAAAAATTACAAGGGAATCATTAGGAGGGGTAAACGGGGAACGGGTGGTTATCGAGCTTACTCAAACTAATGTCAAACTACAATCAAACTACAATGGGTATTCACAGGATAACAAGGTGTGATGGACGTATTTTGTCCAATTTACCGAGTTCACATCATCCAATTGAGGGCATCGAGGTGTAGGATTCCATCCACAGCTGAAAAAATTAGAATTCGTTCGTGCAACCCACTCCTGTGTGTCCGGAGACGTTTTGTTTAAGATTTGGATCTGCCTCGGCCAACCCCCCACTCTGTGAGCCTATGAAGACCTATTGCTCAAGTGGGTACTTGACTGCAGTTTGACGTTGATTTGACTGATCTCGTTAACCACCCGTTCGTCGTATACCCTCCCCCACACCATCCCAATGATTCCCCTGTAAAAAGTTCGATATAAATGTGATGCATTTAGCCTGATGATGAATAACTGAAAACGAGCTTGTTTTCATGAGATGCACCTAAGTTAACAACAAGTGGAGAGTTACATCTGCTGCCCAACTAATAAACGACTTCACGATTCTAGCACAGTACTAAGAATTCAGTCTCTATCAGCCGACTGACAATGCGTACATAATCCAAGTCTCCCTGAAGACACTGTCCAATTGGAGTCTCCCTAAACACATACACAGAGACGATTTTGTTGGAATGGCTTCTCATTAACAGCCTTGTGCCGCCAGGCCTTAGAGAAACAACTGAAGCATTAAGAGATGCCTACCGCAAATGCTGCTTCACCGTCGTTGCAGCGTACGTTTCCATTTGTTGTAACCCAGACACATGTAAAGATATATCTCGCCACAATCTCGGTAACCTCTTGTGTACTGCACGACACACGGACATCGTGGTAATGGCCAGAGGCTTGTGTACCCAAAGTTGGTAGGCTAGGCGCTGAAGAGCGTAATGCATATAGCCGGTACTCTTAAGGTACTCGTCAAACAGACAGGGATGGACGTTTTTTACAGTTGGTTCCTGACTACCGCTAATATTCAGTGATCCGGACGGTGATGCGTCATCTACCGACTTTTATCGCTAGGTCAGCAGTGAACACAGATTGACTGCATGACTGTTGTGGGTGCCTTCAAGTCAATCAGTATCACCCTTCCGAATTTTGATCGCACAATTATATACGTAAAGTCCGCTTTGCGTTTTGATGTGACGCCGACAAAGATCGACGTACCTAAAGACAGACACAATCTCTCAACAGTTATTATAGCGCGCTTGTCTCTACTTCGGGATTCCACTCACTGAGCGACAGTGAAATTCGCCGGGCATATACCGGCACGTAATGCACACGCATAGTACTAGCTCGTGTGGTACTACCGTTCACTCAGCTTCCAACAGCCAGAGGTCTGCACGAACACTCGAAAAATTTGACATTAGTCGGAATACCCGTCCGATAGCTGGTACAGCTCAGTTCGTAAAACATAATTAGAAACTTAGGAGCCACCAAGAAAGACTCGTGAGAAATGACGCATAACAAACTCTGTCAAGAAGAAATGACCAGGAGCTACTGGCAGCTCTCGAAAGCGTTATGATCCCATCATAGAAACAGGTGGTAGAAGGCCAGATGTAAGCGAGAGAATCAGCGAAGCTAACAGTGAACTTATCTATAAGCTGTAAGGAGGCTGGACTGACCATCATAAACAACAGTTCAACTGGTCACCTATGTCGTTACCTGCGTCCTCAGGCATCGTCGTATACTTAGTTACTGTGCAGAAAAATTCGGGACAACGATTATTTGGATGGCACTAAGCGATCTCAATTTACCAGAAAAACGCCACTTGTGAAGGGTAACGAAAAAGGTTCCACTAATTATTACTATTGTGCTGCAAGCACGTTGTTTCCACCGGTCTGTTCGTCATCACGTCCCACAACCCTGAGTTGAGCAGTTCCGTTGCACAAACCCGACACGCGTTCAAACAACTTGCTTTAAATATAATTTAAAAAACAAACTCGAAATAGTAGCCATCGTCCTGTTTGATTGGTTAGCGTCGATCGACCACAGGTCTACTTGTAGTAGTTTGTATGTGGACTTTGATTGACTGAACACTCTCTAATCAAAAAACCTCTCCGGTCCAATCTAATCACAGCCACCCCTTAAGCTTGCTGGTCTGTTGATACTTCCCCGATCTCGGAAACAGACCGCTCACTTAAGATCAGGTTTCTGGAATGTCAAAAGGCGTCTGGCACAGACGAATTTTCTCCAACTCTTATAAATGAGAGACCGGCTTTAGCCAAAGGGCTGACGGCTGGAAATCAGGAAACTCGTATCAGTGAGGTCATTCCCCGTCATTGGGATTTGGCTATCATCATTATATTTTTTACAAACGAACCATACATTGTGTACAAACCGCCGGAGAATTAGCCTGATTTTTAGTGCGCCGAGACTGCTCTCAGCCATCACATTCACATATAAAGTGTAACGGGCGAACAACATACCCGAACAACAACGTATCCCACAATCACATAAAGTGTAGGCAACTTGTTTTTTTAGAAACCGGATAGGTTTTCAACCCGGTTGACAGAGCTGAACTATTGGACTGTTTATCAAGGGAGATTGCTCGATAAGCATGTCAAAATCCTAAGATAAATTTGTTGTCAGATCTCGAAACAGGTTCGGATTTATGGCAACTTATCACTGAGCTTCGGCATCCCAAGTGAGGCGCGGCAAGACTGTCTAGCCTCCCTTTTTAATTCAACTTTGCAGTGGACGGGACCGCAGAATGCGTTCTCAGAGACTGCGAATATAATGGGGTGAAAATGGTCCCAAGCATTAGAAATCGAGACACAAAGTATGCAAACAACTTTGCTCTAATACGTGGGGGTCCACAGGTAATTAGGAACGCCTTAAACAGATTAGAGGATTCCAATCTTCAGCTTGGTAGAGCACTTGATTCTTTGAGTGCGAGGTAGGACTGGCAATGTTCCGATGTCATTTTCGACGGTGTGCCGGAGTAGTTAATAGTGAAGCTCATATACTATGAGAGCTGCATCAGCACTCGGGGAATGTTTGACGAGACCACAAGTCGCATAGCTAAAGCTCGAGCAGTATTTGCTAATTTTTCATCCAATGTACCAGCACGACGTTAGTCGTCCTATGAAAGGCTGAGTAAATAACTCCACCGTATAAACACTTATTGTATGATCGTGGAACAAGGTGCATTCGCACGGAGTGTCCATGGGATGTCCGTTCTTTTTGAAACCTTCTCCTTTCTAATCTTACGTGACTCATACCTTATTTTGCCAATTTATGTGGCTCATTCCTGTTAAGTCATATTGATTATCATCTAATTTCGACTTCCTACTCGTTATCACAAGTTGATAATGAAATCAAAGTTTGTCACACCGTAGGCACCATGAGCAATTCTTCAAACCTACAATATCACTTCAACAACTAATATCATAATCCCCAAACAAAAGGGGTTGGAATTTGATGTTGGTAAATGTGAAGGCGTGTACATTCGTGAGTCACCGAAGATACCGTTTCGCCTTGACAGCTATTCCTACAGACGATTCTTGCAGAAAAAGAATTGCAAACCTTTGTCTCTCACCACCTCCTTTGCTCACCGAACGTCGAGGTTGATCTTCGAAAATCAAAAATACTCAGATGCCATTCATACATCTTCTAGACTGGTTTGATCCCTAACGTTTTCAGTTTCATTCGACCAAACCCTGACAGTAAAAATGTCATCTGAGCATCTTTCTTTCCAAAAGAAAAACTGTTCATGGAGACTGCAATCGCATGTTATTAAGACAGTCCGAGATATCATAAGTGAATCATAGGATGAACGACTGACGACACTGAGCACGTACTCGCCACTGTATCATCGGCTTAGAAGTGTTCTGATGTTCTCACTCTTGATCCTGACGTCTCTCAATCACCCATGCCAATCTACGTCTAGCATGGCAAACAACAACATACCGAGTGGTTACGTTTGAGATCTAGCAAAGCAAGCCTGAGAGTAGACACGGTTTTTTTCTCACTGCAGGTTTGTATGTCTTGGAATACCCTACCTGGCTACTTTGTTTCCGGTAATTCTGTATCGGGTTTCAAGGCTTACTCTGAACATCTAGTAACTTAATTCGGGTATTGAACATATCTTCCAGAGACTAGTCCATCGCATCCAAAAATGGAGATACAGAAATATCAAAGTTCCAACTTCTTACATCCATCAGTGACCCATTAGTTCAATGGTCAAGTGTGTTAAGTACACATCTCCGTTGAATTATTTCCGACGTAGATTGTGAATCATTCTTCGTAAAGCGGGGCAGTCACTCTGGCAGATGTGTCTCCCCTAACATGCCAAAATGGATGCCGTTTCAGGAAGTCCATGAACACAACAGACAGGCACAGGTAGAACGTGAAGAGATGCGTTTAATAATTCGCCAAACCTTAGATTGTGTATGGGTGGATCTGACTAAGTAGGCGTGGCGATAATAACGAGCAATATGCAAAAATGAACTGTGGCATACATCCTCTCGGCAGCATACACTCAGCAGATAGCTGAGGACGATAGAAAAACTGACTATGCATCTGAAAACTCATCTAGCAGCAGTATTCTCAAAAAAGCGGGGTGGATAATGAAAAGAAAAATCGCGATGATAACTTCCAAGCCATTTAGATCCCCCGGTCACGAGGTATCTGAGCCCAATACTTTTTCGATGAAAAGCTCGTTGAAATTCAAACCCCAATCCCACTAGTCACACATAAGCAGACAAAATGAAGGAATGATGGGAGTAACGTCTGTTATACTAAAAATTCATTCACGTACAGGAGGTATAAGAAACAGGTGGATGCATTGGTGAAAAAGTCAACCGACCACTTCAACACAAAAACAAAACTCCATTTCTCATATTTCGGCTACTTATATCACCCAACCATAATCATCATCATCACAGCAGCCAAGAGCCTGGCTCGAGCCGCCACACACCTCAACGTTACTAAGAAGGTTGAAATTTAATAAAAGAGGACGAGGCAGAAGAACTAGAAATGATAAGGATGTAGGCACGTCATTGACTGCGATACATTGACATCTCGGATAACGTTTCTACACAGCGAATCCAGCGATCATGAGGGTCCCAGCCAGGCAGGCGACATTTACGTCTTTCAATACCACAGATGACATGCTGGCACAGGCGACTCGTGCCTTTGGTATCCTCGCTGATATATTACCAGCAATATTACAGACTGATGAGATAGTGCTACCCAAGTATGTGAAACTGTCTAGTCTCAAGTGGATTGTCTACAATAAAGAAGGTAAGAGTGGGAATGCCCCAGCACTTTACACTTTGAAGATGCGAAGCGTATTCCAAACAAACAGACCCAGTCATTTGTCTTGTTCAGTATGGTCTGAATGTCTTCGATTGGGGGGATAAGTAAAACAATATCATCCGTACACT
>LUCH01004849.1:9649-34198 GCA_013368495.1 Paragonimus heterotremus
CAATTGGCCCATATTAAGTGAACTGATCGAGTGAGCAATGTGGCAGTTCACCGACGCACATTCCGGAACGCTCGGGATGCGCGATCAATCGATCAACTAATCACGGTGCACAGCTTGCGATGGTTGGGTCACGTACTTGCTATGCCAGCTGAGCGTTTATCGTACCGAGCATTATATACTGAGGCCACCAACAGTTGGATAAAACCGCGTTGTGGTCAACCAACAACGTGGTCACGAAATATGGACACCCTGACTGTTCCATTGAGCAGAGTGAGTAGGTGTCGCCTACCTGAATGGGGTCTTCCTGATCACTCAAACCGCTGGTTGGAGACGCTATCCGAGATGGCGATGTGTCGCAGTCAGTGGCGTACCTGCATCCATACGATTTCTATTTGTTCCGCTTGATTTTCTTTTATTAATTTTCAACCTTCTTAATAGCGTTCTATTCTAGGATATTCCGTCACTGTTGAGGTGAGCGGCGGTCCGAGCCAAATTACCTTTTGGTCAGCCTCATGGCTGTTGTGATGATGATGATATTTTGTGTGCAATGGAAGGTACGCTGGACTCACTGCTAGCTGGAATTTTCATGCCGAAAATGAAACGTGTGGCTTCAGAGTACAGTCAATCTGGTCGCTCTAGAGATATTTAGTTGAGATACAGATAATCGTTAGGCTGCTGAGGAATTGTGGCTCGTCTCACCCAGTCACTCGTTTACTGTGTGAGCGTCAGTGTGTATAAATGAACCTCAAATCTGATGGAAAGATGAGGAATACCGATGTAGCATGAGAGCCCTTTAGACCGAATGCTGGTCTACGTGATTATGAAAATACGTACGACAGAAACCTTAGAAGATGGATGTATTATTCATCGAACACCATAATCGACTACACTTTTAAAGAGCCAACTAGATTTCAATGCAGAAAAAGGTCGTGTTCGCCGTAGTATACTATAAAGGTGAACACCAAATGAGATGGTTAAGTGAGAGTATTAAAGTGAGACTAAACCATAAACCTAAACCTGTAGATTACCGCTCAACTGCTTCTCATTGCTCGCACCTGAACAGTAGTCTTGGTATCGCTTATTCTCTTAACCAGTTATTCTATCATTTCGGTCATCTTCAGCTTCGGTGACAAACATAAGGAGGACAGACAGTCAGATAGAGAAATGAGCCGAAAACTATCAATAAAATTGGCTGTGACAATTAGCTCAAACTTGACCTGAGCTGTCGTCAAATAGGTAGATCTGATCAAACTCGAAAATGAAGTAACTGAGCGACACGCAGCCGTTTTCAACTTTCCAAGTTCACTCAGGCTTGTTTGCTGGTCTGTCATAAACGTTTGTTACTCGCAAAACGATTCGACAGCCATATTACGCTTGTTTCCGTTTTTTTCAGTCGAGTTTGAGCGAGTTTGAGGAAGTTGCTTGTATCTGTCCCTTTATTTCTAGCTAATCGTTTGTTTATTTCATATCCAACCGTTAAACATTTGTGGTTCAAAACATTGTATGTACTGAATTCACTCCACGAACTTTATGTCCTATGTGCGTTATTCAAACCTATTAATGAGGTAAGTAGTTTTATATTGTGTTTTCTTTGGAAAATGTTAATCGAACTTCAGCACTAAGTATAACACCTGCAGACCAACTTCAGGGCGACGTGGAGACACACCGGGGGACAGCGTTCTTCCGAAATAGGAATTTCAGCAACAGTCCCATAAAAGGAAACAATACAAACAAACATGAGCCAAAGGCCCGCTAAGCCATGCACACGACTTACACAAACGAAAACTAAGACGACGCCAACAACACAGCACACGCTCTGTCACACAATTCAGATTCAACCCATGCGCGCTTGCTGTTTTTCACCGCACATTACACTAAGTGGCCCGATGAATAATTGATGATTCTGTTTGATACTGTGCCCATACAGAAGTGCACACTTAGTAACAAAGATAGTACTCGTCCACAATCACCTTATGACTTATTTTTAACCCAATAGACGATGTAGTCGAGTGTTTCCAAAAACTCAATGATGTTGCTTTTCAAACAGAATAGCAGTAGTATCTTTAGTGTGTAGACAGAAACAAAAGTGTTCCGCAATCAGGTTCAAATCATGCTTATGTCTTCGCAGTTAGTATTTTTGTTCTCTTCTGTACTTCAAACAAAATAAAAACAGTCACAGTAGTTTCAGTGAATACAATCCATAGAGCAGTCTGTATACATCTACCTCATACTTTCTTAATAACAGTAAGGTTTTTAACCATTATTTAAGAAAACGGATTGATTTCTTTTTCTATCGAATTTCCTAAAGCTGTTGACTTCGTAACTTTGGTGGATCTCGATACAACAGCACCAATACAAGCGCCACTCAAACAGGTTTCCCCTTAGAAAGTGTAAAATTAGTTTACTTACTACTTTTGTTGCTGTGTTTTGTCAAGGTCACCGATAAAATTCGCTGTACCTATCGTATCATACAAATCGGCCGTTTTTTTTACTCCGATTGCCAGCTTCATTCGTGGACCAACTTTGGACAACGTGAAAACACAGGGGCATTGTGTTTTTCCGAATTAGGGGTTCTAGCAATAGTCCTGTAAAAATGGAAACAACACGAATCAACATGAGTCAAAGGCCCAGGATGTCATGTACATACAACTTACATAAACGAAAACTAAAACGGCGCCAACAACACAGCATCATGCTGTGTTACACAATTCAAATTCAATCTGTGCGCGTTTGCCAGGTTCGACAGCTCCTGACACCTATGGCTGAGAGTGACTAACATTGAACGCGTTTCATACATTATGCCTGAGTTATACCAGTGCAGGTTGTTCGGCTTGTCTGATTGCGTACTTTTATTCGTGTTGTGTATAGAGTGGATGTGTATTAGTGACACTACCTACTTGGAGTGATATGGACAACTGGACGGCTGAAAAATAAACGCTTGCAAGAATAGTGCTCTGCAGGTAGCCTATGAGAAAGGCCTCCATTCCATCTGTTTAGTGTGGGCTACATATAAACAACTACGGCCAAACAGTTACTGATTATAACAAAAGAAGAGTACACAGTTGAGGATTGAGGTGTATAATAAGAATATACATAATCGTGGGAATGAATAGAACTAGACGAACCAAGGAGACTTACGTACAGAATGGAACCATGTCCGGGTTGATTAAACTGCGAATAACAACATCTAGGTGTGCGCGGTGTGTCGGTAATGCGGAAGAGGCAGGCTCAAGTGGATACGACATGGGGCTGTGGGTTTATGGTGTACTTCACGTCCTCGTGTCCGTTGTCTTGACACGCTGCTGAAGTGGCCCCACCGTCTGAGACGCAGCGTTGGAAGTTGTAAGTTGCGTCTCTGTGACCGTTGTCACGTGCATGTCTGGTCGTCACAAACTTGCAGGTTAATGGGGCTAGAAACGGCACATGGCGTGCGACATGTATGTGGTCTTGATAACCAGGATGGTGACAGTAGGGGCACGTTGTCCGTCAGGTGAATGGATATGGGAAACAGGCTGCCGAGAGTGTGTGCAGGCTGGGCCGAGAATGTCGGATCACGAGTTAGCCTACGGAGCACGTGATGTTTGTCTGTGGTCTTGAGAGTTGACAGAAGGATGTGTGCGTGGTTGAGAGATTGGATGCACAATGCCTGCTGGTCAGATGTGGGACGAATGGACGGGTAGGATTGAGCCATCCGGTTCGGCGCACGGCATTGGGCCGTCACAAACCTGACTACCAGTGTGTTTTATCATTTTACACTTTAGCTCTAGTCGTTCTATTCGTGAACCCTAGAGGCATATGGGAATGCGATACAAACGACCGAGTTAGACAGCGGTCGCAAACATCTTCAAAGGGGTAAAAATGAATGTGTTAAATGCTTACAGCTCATGTAATAAGTAATCTGCTCTTCCAGTCGTCTTGAATTCTTTCAAAGACCAAACGGCTTTTAATTGCTTTTGATAAAACTGAAAGTCTTTAGCGGACCACGATTTTCAGAGTACTCCAATTTTTACAAATATTGTTATGATTAGGCGTTTGCTAGAGGACTGGAACCGCTTAGCACTAGAGTGGACGTCGGTGCAGTATTCACCGAGCCACCGAGGCATTGGCGAACACGTACACGTGCCCGATGTTAGTTTCATGTCACCTTCTAAGTCCTGCTGATCTAGTGTTCAAGTCACCCGCGCTGTAAAGCCGTCCGTACATCCTCTCGTGCATTCTTAAACTGGACGTTTCGTATGTTTGCTACATTCGTAATGCTCCACATCGTTTCATTCCCTAAAACATCTTCCTTACTGACGCGGTGAATTCCGACTTACTTGTTCCGCATCGCGCCAGTTTATTTCGTACAGATTCACTTTGATTTGAAGAAACCTTCAATATTCCCTCTTATCCTGTTCGAATCCAGAGACTTACTGTCACCCTCACGAACTGTACAACAGTGGGTTATTAGGGCTTATAGAGTATTCTCGTGATACATTCGTGAATGTATCTACTCGGTAGAATCTTGTGGGTAAAAAAGTTAGTGCACTTATATTCCGGAATGCTACTTCTGAGCTGAATAAATCAACTGGATTTGATGAAGACTGATAGAACCTTACTGAAGGCAATCACGCCGTTACAATCAACGTGGTTTTGGGGGTGTATACGATCAACTGCAAGAATATGTACAGGTTACAGGCTTCCCTAAGACTGAACAAATATTTGCTGCTACTGATGCAGGTTAGTAGCCAAAATGTCAACTAGGGCTAGTAAGTACAGCGTAAAGTTTTCTGCCGGTCTATAACAGTTCCACAAATTACGCATACAACCTTTTCCCAATCTTTGAGGCATATTGTGATGGACTGCCAAGCAGGAAGTGCGAGCATTCCAACTCTCGGCAGAATCCCTCAACACAGGGGGAGGTGCGTTCAGAAACACATAGCTAGCGGATGGAGGACGAGGTGGGCGACCGGATAAGTCATCGCCCGACTGGATCGGACCAAAGGACGAGACATGGCAGCCAAAATAGGATGGATGACCAAAGTGGAGGCGTGATTATTCCAACACTCGCAGGAATATCTGGACACGACTGTGGAGTACGGTCAAAGCCCATAGTGGATAGATGGAGGACAACACGAGCGACCGGACAAGCCATCGCTGGACGAAACCGGACCAACGGACGAGTAGCAGGCGGAAAACCCCCGGATCGAAGGCGCCAATCACACACCTAAACCGGGTAGAAGTGCACATGGCGTGTGCGCGGAAACGGGGGGGTGTTGTGGACTGGAAATGTGACTCAAAATCGCGAGCGCACGTGTGGCATGGTAACTAGTGCGTTGGACAATAGAGATTGTGTTTTACTGGACGCCTTTCCGCTACGATATGAGCGGTATTCGTGACAGGTGCAATCACCACCAGCCTATGTTATCCTGCTCACACAGACTTGCTGAGGAAAGAAACATAACTCTAGGTATTTTTTTATCAGCTCCATCCTCGTTTCCGCTTTATTTCAACACAACTGTTCTGTACACCGTGCGTTTCAACCGTGGGTACTCCGGAGTTTGTCCATCAACTCACATAAGGGTGTGTTTTGGGAGGAGTCGCCAATGCAATCGCTCATGAAAAACCAAATAAAAAACCAAAGCTGTACCTCTGCTATCACCAGCATACAAGTGCTGCGTGGCACGAGGAAGCCTGAAAAGAACAGCGACAGTAATAACACTTTATAATTTGAAAAAATATGATGCCAACATCTTAGACAATATGTTGAAGCTTTAAAATTTCTTATATGCTACCGGAAGATGAATAATCATTTTGATGGAAAATATGTTGCCAAACACTCTGCTAACTGAACGCATGTTCTATTTAGAGGGTCACCAGGATATAAATCAAAACGAAAGACTTTGTAATTCGTTTTATTACTGACCTTCGTGATGATTTTTTCCCGTGATTGTGTCTCTGAGGGAAAATCAGAAATGCTGAAGCTAAGACTGTAACAACAGAGTGAAGGCGAAGTGTGTGATATTTGGTTTTGATAATCTGTTCCTGTGATGTAGATAGATGTGTATTATGATACAACTTGTACTGTCTCTACATTTTTTGTTCTAATCATAGTGTTGAGTCAATGAAACCGTGATTTCTACCTCAGAGTAGACGATTCACTCACAGGACTTACCTCGCTCACTCAGACCTTCATCACACAATGTTGAAGCACCCGTTTTGGTCCCGTTTAAATAGCCATCTTCAAAAAATTTGGGGAATACCGGCATAAACATACGTATGCATTAGGTATGCTAATCATGTTTGTTGAAATCATTCTCTTTTTGTGAATTTTGCGCTTGCGTTAATACACGGCATCACGTGGTGAATATCGGAACTACTGATCGTTTTCAAAATACGTACGACAACAAACCGGCTTTCGATCGTGCACACTGGTAAAAAATACTGCTGGCTGTTTTGGGGGTAAACAACGGTTTGGTTGTTCCGGTGTTAACCTAGTCACCTCATCAATCCTCCAGTCGGACAGTATTTCAGATATATCTGAACGCTCAACCACTTTCGCTTGTGAGTGATAATCATGTTGCCTGACCGTTTTGATAGGAGACAGTTTCTATCTGTTAACTTCAGTCGATAACCCAGCAAACAGGACCTCCGAGACAGGTCGAAACTTTGACGTCATTAAACCTGCTAAACGATATCATAGATTATTGACGAGTAGTCGGGGATTTGGTTAACTTCGAGTTGAAAATCATCCACAGTTGATCGCAGCCTTCGACTAATGTGTAGTTAATGGCGCTATGATCAACGCAATGTCTTCTTGAACGCGTGGTCGAAAGTCTAATGTCAGCCATCACAATAGTGACGAGCTCTAACAGGAGCAAGACTCAAATCTAGTGCTTCTTTTCGAAAGAGGCTAGCCAAAAGATCTGTCTGAATACAAATGTTATCAAATCGAACATCGATTGATCATCGACATAACCTGGGTTGATGAGGGACATCAGCGAGTGACTCAACTGCAGTATGTTGTTAGCTTGCCATGCCCAAAAAGTCGATGCGAGAAGGGACGAGTGAACCCATGGTGACCAACCTGATATGATTTAGACAGCGTTTTCTGACACCAGGCATAACATAAGAAAAAAGCTCGAACGGCATGTGTTTAAACTTTTGAAAATCTTTGTACACAATCCATCGGACATGTGACACAAAGGCATTCACGTAACTTGAACTCGACTGAAACCATTTGTGCAAGCTTATGTGTACATCATGGTGTCAGTTTCCTACACGATTGTCAACACAGTGAGTAGAATAGTCAGAATACACAAATTACGATATGAATTCATTTCGCACACACTCATCAGTCGTAAACGTGTGACTAGCATGAAAACAAAACAACAACACTTAAATGAAACAGTTAAAAACACAAAATGATCAGGATCGTGTGTGATACGCACGACTAAACCCAGGGCGATCAAAGAATGACAGTCAGTTGTTTTTGTGAGTATAGAACCGTCTGCTGACGGCTGATCAACAATGTTTCGACATACTTGTGAATTTGTGAGTTGTGAGCGTTCATTAGGACCTGAAACGAAGATGCGATATTGGCGTTGTGATTTGTGGTCTATGAGTGCCTTGAAGTGGATAAAACGGTGTTTCGTCCTTGCTAAGTGTCATTCACTAGCGAGGGAGTTAATGCAACTCTCAACCACTTTGAGATGTGCTCCTTGACCCTGGTTTCAAGCGTTCTTTCTGTTCTATCAATGCATGTGTTTCCGCAACTGCAGGAAAATGAGTGCTTTTTGACGGGAAATAGATTTACCCTAGTTGTTTGTGAAAGCAGCACGAGCCTTGTTGCATTATACACATATTTCAGTGCGCCACTGATCATTTTTCCACAGGTGTACATCAAATTGTAAACTCTGAAAGGGAGTTTGATGTAGACAGCATTTTTAGGTACTTACTCAGTTGCATTTTCTGCAGGAGTAAGTTTACTCGGTTGCATAATATGCCTACCAGTGTGCGGACACTGGAGCTAGATAAATAAGTACACACCTACAGTAAGCCCACGTCCGTTTGTCAACATGTTCATCAGCTTACTTAGTTCATTCTTCTCTGGTTTATCTTGGTCATAATACTGACTATCGTGTCTGTTCGTGCGAAGGTTAAATCGGTTTTTCAATCTGTTCGGCCCAGTCAAACACGCTGTTGTTTTGGTGACTAAACCTACACATTAATATGACCACAACGATTGACAAACGGAAATGGCTAGTCACCAGTTTTACTTGCTGCAACGGTAGCTGAAAGATACTCAATAACAACAACGCACGTTATTCCAGCTACAACAACTACAATCTTTTGTTAAGCAGTACTAGAGAATAGTAGACAAGGTTTGGCGACCACTGTCTTCAAATCCGGAATTTGTTCAACGGACGCACTCAAAAGTCGTATATAAAATAACAACCACGATTGTGACAACGGGGTTACAGTCGTACTTGTGTGAGTTCTCATCGGCGAAAACCGGAACTGATAGTTGTGAACAGTGGTGGTGTTGTACGAAACTCGGGTTGATAGCTTTGGTATTGGTACGTTCTCCGAGCTTGGTATTTAGGTTGCAAACGTCTCATCATTAAACGAGGTAACACCTTCAGTGCATAAACGTTTCATCGTATAGTTTTTGAGCATGAGCAGTGGTCAGCTATCAAAGTCACACGCCTGAATCATAGTTCTCTCAAAAACGGTTCTTGGGCTCAAAATACATTCTTCAGCTGATGTGATCCGCCCAAAAGCAGTAACAGAACCACTTAGCTCGTTTACGAGTATAAAAAAATCCAACTCAGAGATTTAGTACACACCCGCAGTTCTCGTCCCACTTGTACACCTTGAATAAACTAGGAAATAATCAAACAGATAATATTCCATTCCACGTTTCGTTTGACCGAGTCATACCCGTGCTGCACCTTCATCAATCACCTAAACGTCAGGACAAACCAACCGATGCCTTCTTACCTGATGTACAACTAATATACCACTGAAGTAATCAGTGAACCCGATCTACCTTCCGAGGATCACCAGTAACAAAAGATAAATAGTAGGTTCGTCAAGTCCTAGTAACAAAAGAAGCCAGCGTCCAGTTCTTGTCAAGCGGCCGGTAAGGCATTGTGCAAGTCACTTCCTCTGTGCACACACAATGACTCTTAAAATCTTCCACATGGCTACGTGTAGTCAGTGTATGCGTCGGATTACGCGAACCTCCTACAACCTAGTCTTCAGACCGTTTTCTATCAAGTTACAGTATCTGGACTGACAGCATTACACAGCGGATCTGCCAAAAGTGTGGAGCGACACCGTGAACGTCGAATGTTGGTACAAACATGTCTGGGTAACTCTAAGGTCCGAGCCAGTACGGCGTCCATGAATCGGACGACCAATAGCATCAGTATTGTTTGGGTCAAGGTTGCGTGTATCAGCAATCGCTGTCTGGTCAAGCATAATAGAACATTCTTATGAAGAACTCAAGAAAATGAACTGACTGATGAGTAAAACAAACTGATGCGACAAACAGAACCTCAGTTTTCCTGAAAATAACAAACTTAGTAGAAGTAAGACTTAGTTATACAGAACGCACCTCCGATGAAGAGACGTAATAAACGGGTGAATTTTGGTCGTTTACCTTATTGGTCTACATCGTTTACGTCAGTAAAAGCTATCTGATTGTTGTGTAACTTTTGTACACTATTTTCTATTTCATAATTCTGATTGTTATTCACACTTTTCACTTTCCTCAACTTCACATGTACAGCTAACATTTAAACCAACTTAATCGAACTAATCAATAATCAGTAAATACATCTCACACACGCTTCTCGGTTCGCTAGCCTTGCGTTCACTCTGCTTGTGGAATTATCTATAGGTCGTCCAACGAATCTCATTTCTGGCGCTGTCTTTCTTTCTTGTGGTGGTCTGTTCAACCTAACGGACTTTGACTTATCAGTGAGTCGTTCCTATTTTACCGATGTATCTCCCGTTTAATTTGTACGTCTACCTTTGAGCCTATCCATAACCGTTAAGACTCTTCTTTGATACTACCATATTTCGGTCATTTTTATTATCTGACTGATGGGGCCACTGCAGTTGTAACCGCAAAGGCGCTTGACTGGCGAAGTTGCTCATTGCATAAAATCGTGTACAGATTAGGTGGAAACATAGGACAACGAACGCGTACACACATTTGCATGACTGAAGTGCATCCACACACATTGGGCAGCAGTACAGTGTCATTCATCTTAAGGACACGTCCTCCCTAGTGAGTAAGCACCGTCCCAATAATCGTCCCTGGTCTCTTGTCTTGCTGGCGTTGGGAACTTCCCTTTGGTATCCGAGTGTATGCACTATACTACTCACAAACGAAGCTGTCTTTTACACAGGATGATCACGTCCATTTGAAGTCGTGACTTAAAGGATACGGCAATCAGATGAACTCAACGGTATACAGTAAAGCAACAATCTCATAAATGTTCAGGCTGCTTTCTGTACTGCCGGTTTCTATCATGGTCACCTGAAAACAATCCATTCCACTACTTCGGAAACAGATAACTGAAAGCAAGAAGGGGTTTTAACAACAAACTAACGTGTTGTTGTTTTGCTAGGAGATAGGCAATAAAAACGCCAACTTAGTTACATGGATGCTTTATAGCGGACATTCGGGCATAAGGTTACTTGCTTATCATAGTGTGTGGAATATGGTTAGGGAGTTTTCGCATCCTGAAGGCGTCTTTGATGCCTCACGGTGCGGCCAAACACCAGAATTCACAAATAAAATATAGATTTGCTACGTTCAACAGACAGGGTAGCATGTGGAGCGTGTGGTGTATATGTGTTACTGGGCTATACTAGACACATCAATCAGTTAGGTAGGCTCAAAAGCTAATCGGATTCAGGTAGGAAGTGGGGTCACATTCTTACGTTCATCTTCAGTTATATAAGTCAGTTAATTCATTCTGAGGCCGGCCTCAGTGCATTCAAGTGGTTGTTACCGTCAGTTTGACCATCGCATATGTTAATGAAACCTTTTGAAAGATTCATGCAGCAGTTCAAAAACCAAATAGCATACAGATGAATTGAAGAACACCAAGTTGGTTTTTATTTCTAAACTCGTTTGGTTTTTTAAAAAATGTGACGGAAGACCCGGGTAATGTCTGTGTGAGCAATGGATATCTGTGCGTTACAACTACAGTGTTCAAACGGTAGTAATCCACACAAGGTTGTAAGTCATTACTTACATTAGTTACCACGAGAAAAGATTATGCCTACTCACTACTCGAGGTTTTGATTATCTCATTATGTAGCATATGCTTGAAGTTATCATCTGTTTGTTGATAGCTGAGAGCGCTAGGGCGTCTTGACCATGTCTATGCTGATAAACCATTGGTTAATATATGGTGACTGACATTGTACTTGATCACGGACCTGTTGTGTCGGATCAGTAAAATGAGGGGAAGGCTCGTTTTTGTTGTCTGATCCGTCCTTGAGACAAATGCATTTGAATAATCACTGAGATCACTTGTGACCTTAACCAGTGACAACTATGATATGAGTTACATTTGACTGGTCAGGTGACTGGTCGACTTTGACTGGGGTCAGTAAGAACGCTGAAGAATTAACTCAGGGACTAAGTCTGATTAGTGCTATGCGTGTTCCGTCCGACCATTCTGTCTTTTATTTTGCATATCATTTCGTTTGTAGTTGCGTTGGGCGCAAGATTTGCAAAACGAAACGACACCTTTGTGATTGAATACCAGCAGATAGGGTTGTTAAAGCAGGCTCCCCATTGTTGTAAATGATTGGCACTTCAATTCAGACACATTCTATGAACCTCACAGATCTAACAGTCTCCCAATGAATCACAGAAAGCAGTTTTGTAATACCTGGTAAAGTTACACTTTTTTCAACAAATGGTAACACGTTTGGCTGTGTTCTCATTCTTCCAGGTGGGAAAGACACTTTATTCAATGACCTGTTTATAACTGTTCGTCTTACTAGCCATTAACTGTACGACCACACTAAATCAATAGGTTTTTGTTTTTGAATAGGACGTTTTAGCTTAGTCACAACTGCTGTCAACACTTCTCATCAGGTTTGGCCTCGTATTGAATAGCATAAATCGATGTACGTTCTTAGGCTTTGTGATCTAATTCCGTGTTTTTCTATTGTGTCAAAACCATTGTTGATAGTCAGTGGTTGACCATCAACATGGTGTTATTACTTACCAAATAAGCTCGGGCGAGGTGAATCAGCTAATTCAAATTTGATTCTGGTCATGACCCTGAAATTGACTATTCCACATTACAGCAGTTTTACCTACAGTTGCCTCAGTAGACACTAGGGAACAGTATCACGGAATTTAACTACCAATCACACAGCGGAATCACGTTGGAAGCTTTATTCAAGCGCTGCAAGACCTTCATTAATAAGAGCGTAACAAAGCTACCTAACACTGCTCATTAACGTTTAGTTGTACCTAGGCAATATTGTGACTATATTCTAAAAAAGAACTCGTGGTCGGTCTGTTCCAGAGTTTAACCCGCGTTTTCAGTGAACATACGTTGTTTGCAATTAAGTAGATGACACAGCAAGGAGTTTTAACACGCACCGGTGTGGTAAACTGTGATTGCAAAAAACTCAAGCTACCAGATCGCATCAGTGATCAGTGTCAAACTTTAAAATATGTGGGGACGTAAGGCAATATAGGATTCGGATAGTTGTGCAAACATTTTTAAAAATCGCATTCGGAGAGAAGCTTAAACATAACATTACAGACCGTGACACATCAGCGCCACTGACTGTTAAACATATTTAAAAAAAACATTACCGGAAAAAAGCAAAGCAGCGAATGGTACATCAACGTTTGTGTCTTCAGAAAAGCAGGAATTGTTCACACAACGGGATTCTCAACATGGTCGAGAATGACATTTGTACAAGTTTGCCCATTTCAAACCCGCCTACGATGAAGATGTGGGAAATATGGGTCTGATGTGGGTTGTTGTGGAAGAGCATCCTCAGCTAAATGTTACTTACAATTCAGAGATATTCCCACTTACTACAATAATTGACTTAGGGTGCATCAGTAATAGTTCAGGAGTTAAAAAACTGTGTAGACGTTTACTTGCACGACATGAAAGTAAGTCTGCGAACAGATACGACTCCGATACCACAGTAATTTAAAAGAATACACGAGATAAGTTTGAGAAACAGAAATATGCACAAATGGGCCAGGTGATGAGAACGCCCTCGGTATTGAATTCCCATTTTCAGGACAAATTGATTGTGAATTACAACTTGGATAATTACATGCGTACTGATCTGAGGTTCAATTTATTGGGTACAGATTATACTGAAAATTCATGTAGTTCCATGTGTCTATGAATTTTGCTTCCCCAGTTATCATAATTATACCTTCCTGGCAGAAAATGATGTCAACTGTAGACGAACGCGCAAAAGCAAAGTTATATTGAGATTTGCATGGACACTTGCTATATCTTCATATGCCCGAATGCCAAATTCTCTCAATCATTTTCCAAATCTTTGGTGTGCATTTTGTTTTAATCGTATGATTCGCTTCCCAAACCAGACAATTTTTGTTACGAGTGCTTTGATGACCTTCCCGATCCAGACAGTGTCTGTTACGTACCCCTCGATGACCTTCCCAATTCAGACGATGTCATTCGCTCGCTTCACACGCCCACCTGAGGGCGAGGGTGCCTACTGGCCTGTTTCCAGTCCACCCTCCCAACTAATATAGTTTTCCTTTGGATGTCGTATATCTTTCCCGTGCACTCTTTGTCTGACCATCTTGATATTTTTCATCGTCGTTGGGTTTCTACGTTCAATAACTGGGTCGGTCTAGCCCTGGATGAAAGTCTTATTTGACGGCCCATAAATATGTAGTTCATGCGAATACACCACCGACACATTAATTCGCCGGCTGCATATTCGTTCACTGTCAGTTCATTCCTGAGTGCACTCTAGATCCCATGCAGCTCGTATGGCGCCAAACATTGTCATATTCTTTACGAACTTAACTAATTCCAGTGATTTAACACTATTCGTGACTGTACTGCAAATGGGGCCGAAATAATTTATTCCACTTGCTGCGCCTATTAGGATCCAAGGTGACTGTGACATTTAACGCTGGGAGATTAACACCACAAAATCGATTGTTCCCGGGTGTTTTATGGATCACTCAAATATCACAACTCGTTTGAAGACAGTCTGGATTTGATGTAAATAAGCAGTCTATATTGTACCTTCGAACAGGCTCATAGTCAGTCTTTTGTCCCACAGCACCAATTCTTTTTCACACAGTCATTGCGTCGGTTGTAGATGACGTGTACTGACTTGAACAAATAAAGTAACCAGCGTAGTGATGACGAGCGATCACGTTATACTACTCGCACTACTATTATTCAATAGTGAGGCAGCTGCATGTAGTTGGACACTGAAGTAACCACGGAAAAAATATAAGAAGAAACATTGGACTACAGCTTGGCATGAAATGATTCTGGGTACATACAAGAACCATTGCAACCGTGACGTTCTGCGACCAATGGTATACGCAAATGAATGTCCCAAAAACGATTGCCCCGCTCAGTCTACATGACACGTTTGAATTTGTCGAATACATACAGAATGTTAACATGAATTCACAGAAATCATGTTCATTAGACGTAGTGTCGTTATTCACAAACGTACCGCTGCTAGAAACCGTCAATTTTATGTGTGACTACGTGCCTGAGACCGGAATCGATATCGGTTTACCACCAATGAAATTGAAAGAGCTTCTGCTCCGTTGCACATTTGATGTACAACTGCTGTTCAACGGTGTGCTGTATCGGCAGAGGGATAGGGTAGCAATGGAATCTCCGCTTGGACCTCTACTGGCCGATATATTCATGGGAAAGCTTGAACGCAGTGCGCTTCAATCCACCATCAGCCAGTTCAGTCAATACAACCGATACGTAGAAGATATATTTATCGTAGCCAGTTCGGATACTAACATACACACAGTACTCGATATATTCAATCGCGCCCCCAGTCGGTTAAGTTTACGCTTGAGAAGGAGACTGGAAAGGAGATATCTTTCCTAGATGTTTGTTTACATCGACGAATAGATAGTACTGTTCAACGTAGAATTCACCACAAGACTACGTGAACAGGTCAGTACACAAACTTTCACAGTTTTGTACCCTTAGAACAGAAGAGAAATCTAGTGCGCCACCTGATTGATAGAGCACATAAAATTTGTTCAGTGGATACGTTAAAAAGTGAACTCGAATTCATAAAGAACGTACTTCATGATAACGGCTACCCGGGACGATTTATCGCCAGAAATATGATTAGAATATCACCTAAACCTGAAGTGCATGACGTAAGAAAGAAGCCCGTGTTTATTCGAGTACCGTTCAAAGATGACAATGCTGCAGAATGGCTCACAAATAGACTCAACCAGACAATTAGCAGAACCTATGTTACAGCAGAACTCCGTATTCAATTGTCCACATCCCCAATTCTCAGGTTTTGTAACAAAGATAGACTGACAGCTCAGACCTCATCTACGTGTATCTACTCCTTCACTTGTTCCTGTGGGGCAGGTTATATTGGTCGAACGTCAACACAACTTTCGAAACGCATCCGAGGACACCATCCATGGTGGTTGGGACATGGGGAATCACGATCTGTCAACAGTGCTATCCTCGCCCATCTGGTTGAAAGCGGACACCGGCTGAACACTGATCAAGCCTTCAAAGTGGTATATCGCATGCCTGGCAACCCATCAAGAGTGGTCTGAATTAGAACATTTTGTACTGTCGAGGCCATTGGAATCAAACTGCTTGATCCGGTATGACGTCATCAAAAACGGTTTGTTCAGGCGCCGCACCTACCATGGCCACAAATCCATCGGATCAATGGCCAACATGCGCGGCCAGAGCGATGGACAAGCGTGACGCAACCGACCAGTTAAGCCATCGCCAACTGACTGACCAGTGCTCTAGTTTCACTGTAACAAGTCTGATCGATAACTCGTTCTAACTCTATTAACTCTCTATATAATTGTACCGACCTGAAGATGAATTACCGAAAACATATGATCGCCTATATGTCTTTATTCGCAAATGAACTTGTTTGTTGTCGCGCTGGAGCGCACAATCCATGTATTGGTTTTCTGAATAAACAACCCTTGCGCCATCGGCGTTCTTGGCTCACAACAACAGTAGGGCATATCATTCGGTATGGGTCACTCCAAAAGTAGTACACAAAAGGAGGAATATTGGTTTGAAAGAAGCGAGTAATTTGCCGTTTGTTTTTCTAGCAGCTTATTGCGGATAATTTGCGCGTGCAACCCTGGTTTATCAACGAACCTTGAACATACGTTGTCTGGTTTATCATGTGTGTCGACTTAGTTAGACGAAACAGTCACTGTTAACACCATGATTGAAGAGTATCAGTCATATCTTGCTTTTGTGTTTAAACACGATGAGTTAGATGTTTTTCGTATATGGCCAAATATTTCTTTCTCCATGAAAGGTTACGCTTTTTGATCAGTAAGGTTTTAAGCCATACTCGAAGAAGATAACAGCCATTGCAAAAATGCCCGGCGCACAGATAAATTTACTATACCGCTTATTCCCGGGCTTGCTGACTTATTACAATAAGACTATGTCATGCTTGACGTTCGTACACCAATAAGTCGGAGACTCACCATATACCCTTCATGGGGTGACCAGAGGCCTGGCACAGCACGTGTGCGTATCGGGCAAATTTGCTTTTAACGCACTATGACCCAAACGTAAACAGTCACTGTGGCAGCAGATGACTCAAAATGGGTCTTAGGAGCAGTTGCCTTACATAATTCTCCCGCTGGTTCATAAACTTGATCTCAGGTGGTTCAAGCCCATTCAAGTCGATCGAACAGAGCGAGAATCAAAGAGAACAGGAAGTACTCAGGCGCGTACATGCAATTGAAAATTGTCCACAATACTGAGCAGACGGAAATTCATGTCATATGTCGGCGAAAGCCTCTTCTGTCAATTTGCCGTTCGGTACAAAGATATTTTGACACACAACGTGTATCGATTTCATCGATGAATAACTCACCAACATTCGGTCATACATCTCTGAAAACTTTATCAGGAAACCATTGGGGTTTGAGTATAGCGCAACTTTGCTTAGTCTCATAGTAGAATAAACGGTCCCAAATGCCGCTGAGGACCCTGCCATTTCATTTATACTAGTAAATACTAGTGCTTGTAGGGCTTTGTATGGTTCTGTTTGTGTACTTCCAGTAACTGCCCAAATGTTTGCAGAGGCAACTGGAGAAAATGACTTAACACTATAAACTGTACAGTACCTTCGACTCCGTTGTCTAAATTACTCACTCAGGGAAGGCATGTGTCAGTCTTCTGGTAGACAGGTTTGCTTCTCAACATTAACGAATGTGTAGGCGATGGATCACTGCGTAACTCCGGGAGTTTTACGAAAGTGTTTAATGAGACAGTTACACCCAGGCCTTCTTGACGTTAGTCAGTGGCCTGTGGTTATTTTCATTAGTCTGGAAAAGGTAACCGAATCGAACCTCTTATTTGAAATCATAAAAGTACATATCTTTGTCCGGATCGAAGTTTGCACTCTGACCCTAGTGCTTGTGAGACAAACGTGTTAACCAGTGAGACAGTTAGAAAGTAAGACAATACCTGCAACCTGACTGAGAAGTCCTGATCACTAGATTATCGATTGGATAGAACAGAGCGATTCTGTTCGTTCTCCTCTCAAAATGATCAGACGAGCTGAACACTATTCATACAAGGTTGTGGTTGAGCGTTTGGATTTGATTATTTGGTCATATCTATTGTGAGGTTACTGGTGTTGCGTTTACCACGCTAGTCTCACAAGCACGAGGATCAGAGTGCAAAATCCGATTCGGACGAGGTTACGTGCTACTGATGGGTTCTAATAGAAGTGGAACTCGAGTCTAATGATTCCTTTCGAAATGGGCTAGCCGACAGGCTTACCTGAATGTGAAGAATGCGCTCAAGTGTGGGTGGTGTTCAGTTTTGAAATAACCTAAATCCCCGAACCTTCACTACTGAAACTGTAATACCAACAGAGTGAAAACGACAATGCCCTTTAGATCAGAAACGTATTCGTGGATTATGGCTGACAAACTGTTTTCAAATTCATCTTGAATTTACACGACTATCATCTGAACTCTTGCATTTGTTAGTAGTCAGCGCACACTCATTCTGCACAGAGTTTCAACGACAACCGCACTTTGTCTCCTAAGAATATCCACTCAATTCGGTGTCCCGGAGTTTTTACTCACTGACAATGGATCGCACTGAAGTTCAGTGGAATTATGAAACGTTCATGTCATTCATCAGACATTTTCAACCACATAGCACGCACAATCCAACGGACAAGTGGACAGGTTTGTGAACACTTCAAAGTGCCTTACAAAATTGGGAGAGGAATGAGCAACACGGGAGATGGTAGACTTTTACCTGAATACCCATTGGTCAGTAGCCAAACTGCCAATACTGAAACTGCGTCCAGAGATTACGTTCGGAAATTCGATGGACCCGTTCAACAGTGTTTACATTACCGTATGAAAGGTATTACACTAATGTTACCTACGCAGTGTCAAACAAATCGTTTATTTGGCCGTTCTCCAATTGATTGTAAGTGACTTTGAGAACTTACTTGTCCTACAGACTACTGGCTACAATTCCGGTCGTCTTGGTCATTTGTACACAACATTAACTCCATAAGACATGGTGTGTTAACACATGATCTGTTTCTCCACTCGGGGTACAGGTCGTGTGCGTCTACCACTGCAATGTCGTGTTATCAATTACTAAGTCTTAGTATTTGGCGACGTGGGAAAAACATATGACCTGTTACATTCAACTGCACAGCTTTGGTTTGTTGCTTACGGAAACCCGTCACTGTCTTCTTGGAACCGTTGACAGCATACATTTCTGGATTATGTGGAACAATTACCCGTGTTGCAACCAAACACGTGAATGAATGGAAAGGAACTAAGCATTGGCGTCGGTGGCAACCTTGACTACGTGGGTCCATTACCGTACGCAGGTGGGTGTTTTTGTTTGTTGTCATGTTTAAATGCATAACCCAAGTGTTGCTTTTCTGAATAAATAATCCTTGTGCCACCCACGTTCGCGTTGGAAAACACTAACAAATTGATTATGATTTCACTGCGAACAACCACATGCCGTTGAAGTTGTCAGCAAATCAGCTGATGGACTAGTGAAGACCTCAGACAAATCATTTATGTGCTGCCGATGTGGATGCCAGCATTGTTCGTCCAAACAGTGAGGTCACAACCAGACATTTTGTCACACGTGGGGAAGGATTGGACATTTGGTTCACGTGTGTCGAACAAGAGGTTATTGGCCGTACAAGCCTAAATCAGCGGTAGAACCCGCAACATCCGTCGTAGCCGCTACTGAATGCGAATTCATGTTTAACACAGTTTCGGGTGCTATTGTATCGAAGAGGCTTCCAATAAGGCACAATCTTTATTGTCCAACTCGCTGGTTCCAAGGCTACGCGCGCGCTGGTATTTATGAATCAGAATTCCGATCCATAACACAACCCTGGTTTCCGTCCAAACGTCGTGGGCACTTCTGCCCGGTTTGCGTGTGTGTGACCGACGCCTTCTGCCGAGCAGTCATCCGCCTGCCATTCCTCGTCCGCTGATCCGATCTCATTGGACGGTGGCTCGTCCGGTCGCTCGTGCTGTCCGCACTCTATCCGCGATGGGTTTTGGCCGTATTTCACGACCCTATCGAGATATTTCACCAAGCGTTGCAATAATCGTCCATCCCATTTTGCTTGCCAAGTCCCACCCGTTGGTCCGATCCAGTCTAGCGATTACTCATCCGGTCGCCCATGCCGTCCGCGATCCGCTCGCCGTGGAATTTTAGACGTACTTTCCTCGTTCCACGTTGAGGTATTCTGCCGAGTGTTAGAATACTCGCATCTCAGGTTTGGTAATCCACTGCAATCGCCCCTTTCTTTAAGGAACTTGCCTCGGTTGTGCCAGGCTGTCAAGTGTAAACCATTGATCCATCGCCTACCAGAACCTTGATTGATTTGGAAGCTCGTGCTTTTGTAGCTCGTGGTGGTAAATGGTCCATTTCACCGCCTGCTAAATTTTCCTGCGCCGGGGCCGGATGTTTCTGGTCGGCTGTAGTCTCTCACTTTCACCTGGTCTTCGATCCTGAACGGGCGCCATCCATGTGTGTTGTGCCTCACTTCACATCTTTGCTCATTTCGACGCTGTCTTTCTGCCGTCCGTTCAAGAGCACGGTGTTCCAGGCGTCGTTGTCCTCGCAGAGACAATTGTCCCTTTCTGTCTCTGGACACACAGACATCCAAGAGAATACTTGCCTTCTTTCCGTATGTCAGCTCAAATGGTGAGCACCCAGTTGTAGCATGGTTTGTCGTACGGTATCCAAACCAAACATCCGGTAGTCACTCTTCCCACTTATTGCGTCTAATGTTAAGTCATTCCCTCATTGTACGATTGGAACGTCCCATCAACCCGTTCGCTTATGGATAATACGGCGAGGTTTTCAGGCGCTGAATTCTCCAACTATTCTGCGTCTCCTAAAATTGCCGCCCTTCAACACACGTGTCCTGGTCCGTGATCACTCTGTACGGTACTCCAAAACGAGCCAGGATATTTGTTCAGGAAAACATGTGCAACCGTTCCGCTCGTTTGATCTGCTGTGGGAATCGCTTACACCCAACTTGTGAAATGATAAATCATGACAAGTATGTAGCGATTTCCATGTGGACTTGTTAGAAGTGGGCCAAAAGTGTTTATACCCCATTTGTGCGTGGCCTGTTCTGTTATGATGGATTGCTTGGGTGGCGTTGTCTTCATTGTCCCTCGGTTTTGTTGGCAATGGGGCAGGCTCGAAGGAACTCAGCCACATCTTTCCGCATCGTCGACCAAGATACCGTTCGTCACAGTAGATCGAACATGCGCTCTCGCCTCAAGTGAACACTTGCGTGTGTCAGTCGAATCACACGTTCCATCACGTCCATTGGAATAAATGGCAGAGTTCTCAGTCGTAGCTCGTTGCGCATCTCCATATCGACGACATGTTGGTCGCTCTCCAGGTGTGGCCCATCCCAGATTTGTAACAACTCATCTAACTTACCAGTCAACACCTTGGGTTCGATTCCTGCCAGTACATTTCCACATATTTCGCGTGCTTGAGGGTCTTGTTGCTGATTGATCAAGATCGCTTCGTCGGCAACCAGTACTCCGTTCACAGGTGTGGCTTCAATGAACAGCACATTTTCCTGTAGTCGTCGCGATAGTGCGTCAGATACTTCATTTTTTCTGCCCTTAACATGCCCGATGGTAAAACTGAACTTTTGTAGTCGAAGTGCCCATCATATCACTTGTCCATGCGGCTCCTTTGCCGTCTTCAACCAGATCAGCGGTTTGTGGTCTGTCTAAACAGGGAAGGTGGTCGCTATCAGATAGGTCCTCCACTTCTCCAGCGTCGAGACTGTAGCTAGGCATTCTTTCTCTCTGCTTCCGTCAGTACTCGGCTGGCATACTCAATTGTCCCCTACGGTTGTGAAAGAACTGCCCCGATTCCGATAGCACTTGCATCAACTGACACCGTGAACGGCTCATTCGGTTTGGGGATCATCGGGCACTGTCGCACGCTGACAGTCTCCTGTTTGAGTTCGTTAAACGCCGCCTCTAAGTCCTCAGTCGATAAAAATTTCCTGTCCTTCCTCAGCAGTTGGAAGGGTGGATATGCTTTCTGAGAGAAGCCCGGCGTAGACTTTGAATCGTAACCGACCATTCAGAGGAAACACCTCAGTTGCCGTTGTGACTTTGGTGTTGGAAAATTCTTGATGGTTGTCAACTTCTCCGGTAGTTGTTGGATTTTTCCACTGTCACCACTTTTTTCCACATACTTCCACAACACTTCCATCCCTGCATACGTTGTTACACAATAATACACACTGAGTTTGGGGCTTGGTGCAGCGTCAGACGTTTGTTGATGCAACAAATAAAGGAAGTTCGGCCCTTTTTTGGTTTACGTCCATTACGATCCACGCAAGCCATTAACACTGCAATGTACTGCGTCCCCATGGGGAGTTGAACCAGTACTTTGTCATCGAATGGAGGACTAGTCTCTCAGACCAATCGGCCTTGCCGCAAGAACTTTGCAACCATCCGAGAAAAACTATTCCCAACTAGACAAGGAAGGCTTCGTTGTAATTTTGGGGGTGAAACGCTTTCATCAATAAGTCTGGGGGTAATGTTTTGAAATCTATGAGAACCGCAAGCCGTTGTTGGCAATACTAGAAAAAGAGGAAGGAATAGAACGTGTCTCTTCCCAGAATGCAGAGATAGGCGTTACTTCTAAGCGCCTACCGCTGCGAACTTCGTTACGTCACTCGAGTCAGCAACAATACGGCTGATGCTTTGAGTCGTCTTCCTCTAACCAACCGGGTCATAACGAACGAAATACTCGAATTGGTCAACCTTATGCAACACTTGGACACAACGCCGATTCCGAGTGGGCAGATAAAGCAGTTAACGGATCACGATCCAGTACTGTCGAAAGTAGAACGTTTCCTGACAATTGGGTGGCCTGTGGACGTTATTCCTGAGTTAAAACCATTCATAGTTCGGAAAGGTAAATTAAACTTACACAATGGTTGTATCTTATGGAGTTCTGGATTAATTCGGCCACACAGGGTGTGACGACAATTGCTTGAAGAACTGCATGATGTTCATCCTGAAGTAACAAGATTGAAGGCCGTGGCGATGGGTCACTACTGGTGACCGAATATTGATTTACACATTGTACAATTTTGAAGTCCTGGTGTATGCCAGAAATACCAATGAAAAAATCTCCCTGACCAATACACCCACTGCGTTGACCGGAAAGTCCATGACAACGACTATACATGGATTAATTTGGTCCGATTAATAGTCCTATTTATTTGCTTGTAACTGATGTCCACTCTAAACAAATCTATGTCTATCCTGTCGCACAAGCGGATTCAAATTCCACGATAACCAGAATGCGATCTTCGTCTGCGACATTCAGAATACCTGGGACAATTTGTACTGACAACGGAGCTCCTTTCCTTAGTGAAGAGTTCCAACCGTTTCTGCGTAACAATGTCGTACAGCACGTAAAGTCAACACCACACCACCCTGCGTCAAATGGTCTGGCTGAACGTGCAGTTCAGACTGTCAAACACTGCCCTCTCTGGAACGGTAGAAACCAAACTAGATCGGTTTTTATTCACGTACAGGAAAACGCAACTGAGTCGGCAGGGAAATCGCGTGTGGGACTGGTGTTTGGTAGAAACTTACAAACAAGATAGCATTTACTCTTTCGCGATCCTCGAAGCTGCGTCGAAACAATACAGAAGATGTGTTCCAGACCACATGACAGGAGGGAAATACAGTAAAATAATCGGATCCAATTTATACCACGTTACCTCACGACGGAAGCTGGCGGTCAGCTACAGTCATTAGCTCTAGGGTGAACCATTTCGACTGCAGTTGACTGACGACCGCATTGTGCGTCGACATTCAGACCACATCGCACTATGCAGCCGCTGGAGGCGGATATGTTAACAGAAAATGCCGGCACGCAGACAGATCCAGTGAAGTCTGTTTCGGCATAAGCAACAACCGTAGGTAAACCAACGGAGCACCAACGATCGCAATTTGTGCGGAAACCAGTAGACCGATATCAACTTGAGACTTAGTATGTTCGTTAAGAGGGAGAGTGATGTCAACTACGCATTTGCAAGCAAATCGCTTATTTGGCCGTTTTCCAATTGATTGTAAGTGACTTTGAGAACTTACTTGTCCTACAGACTACTGGCTACAATTCCGGTCGTCTTGGTCATTTGTACACAACATTAACTCCATAAGACATGGTGTGTTAACACGTGATCTGTTTCTCCACTCGGGGTACAGGTCGTGTGCGTCTACCACTGCAATGTCGTTTTATTGATTGCCACGTTTTATTATCTACGTGCCCTAGTTAGTTCCGATTTAAACATCCGGGGCTACGTCCGGCATAGGTCACGTTAAAGAAATCTGCCTAGTGGTAACCATAGTTAATCGATAGGAAAATGCGTTCGAGTAGGAAACATCATTTAGATTTGTAACGCTAATCAGGCCTGACCATGAGTTGTCACTAACAGGCGAAACACAAAGTCGTAATATTGGTAGGTTATGTAAACTTAATCATGAGGCACACGGTAGGCAAACATCCAAATCTCACGCTATGTATGGTGTAAACTATTGACAGTGAGAGTTTACGACAATGACAGTAAGGAACTAATAGACAGCTTCATATACGTTTGCTCAGTGTTGGTTGTCATATTTGTTCTTACTACGAACAGTCTATGCAAACAATCGGATCACTGTATTTTAACAAGTAAAGTGATATAGATGGTGGAAGATTGAAACGATAAACAACTCACCGTGCC
>LUCH01004850.1:16114-28625 GCA_013368495.1 Paragonimus heterotremus
CACCAGTTTTGATGGCGATTGGAGGAAAAGCGATGAAAAATTATCATTCAGGTTCACCAATTTGCAGTGAACCGAGATGGAAGTGCTGGAAGAAAAATGATTAGCATTCGGGCTCACCAATTTGTAGTGAACCGAGTCGAAAGTGCTGGAAGAAAAATGAGTAGCATTCGGGCTCACCAATTTGTAGTGGACAAGTGGGTATGCTCTAGACCCTCGTCCACTAACAATTTAATACGCCTTTCCTGAAGAGCAATCGTAACGTAGTCCTAACACTGTTGGGGCTACTCGGGGAGTATATGATTTTATGTGTTAATATAAGGTCGCCTCTTAAACGCCTGTAAGCTAGGGGAAATGGACCCAGTTTTGACAGACGGTCCTCGTACGACAAGGAATATAAGCCTTCAACTCTCCTGCTTTGGACAGGTTCTAGAACGGTTGTATCTTTCTTCTAGTACGGCGCTCGTATCTGAATGTTGGCTTTCAGCAATGGCCTTACCAGTGTGCCGTGGATGCGTGATGAGGTGTCGATTGGGAAATTCTCGAGAACGCTGCTGAACATTGTTAGCCTGCTACTGGCTTTCTTCGCCAGCAACATAACGTTAGTACTAAGGACAGGTTTGATGTGACAACGACACTTAGACCGCGTTCTTGGTGGACCGGGGCTAAGGCGGCGCCACCAATGCAGTAGGTTCTAACACTTGGACGATGAACGTGCGTTCTCTGATTCAAACACGTAGGAAGACAGTCGATTTTCCACTGGCCATAGGTGCAGAGCATCCAGGTTGCTTTGACAGTCTTTTGAGTCTTCAACGCTGCGTGAAACGCTCCGAAGCTTCCTATCATCGGCATACATCACAACGGGAGAGTTACGCCTGGGAATTCGTTAACGAAGGCCGAGAATAATAAAGGACTCGGTATAAAGCCTTGTATCACGCCAGTTCTGGCATTGAATAGCCCAGATAGCTCGTCGTTAACTAACTTTGTTTGTGCGACAGAATAGGTATTGTTTGAACCGTCAACAAACCTCTGCCTAAACCCGGATTATTCAATTTGTCTAGAAGTATACCGTGATCAACTCCATCAGGCGCGTTCGTGAAATGTAAGGACACAGCATCAGCCTGGAGGCGTTCTTCGCCAGCTGTTGTCTATGAGTCACTGGCAACCAGTAGGTTGGTCGTGCACGAATAACCATTTGTAAAGCCATGCTTCTCCGAGGCCAACAGTAAATGACCCTTTACGAAATTGTCTACCATGCTGTCCATTACTTTTGACATGCTTGGTAGTAGAACAATCGGTCTAAAGTTACTGACATTCGTCTTATTCCCACCATTGTAGATAAGAGCGATGACGCCGTGCTTCCAATCGGCTGGAATACGACTAGTAAAGTGTGTGTTTGGACAAACGAGCGAGCGGTTCCGTCAGCTTATCTGTGCGCTTTTTCAGCACAAGTGAGGGTATCTCTTCAAGCCCTGGTGAATTGTCGGCACGTCGCAGGGGTAACTTGGCCCGTACGTTAGCCAGGGTGAAGTTAGGAAATGATCCTGAAGGACGATTAGGATTGAAGACTGTGGTGCATGGTTCTGTCTCATCTGAATTGCTGAAGACATGCATACTGCACACGTAATATTTCTGCTGCCTCGGAATTATAAATAGAGCTCTGAAGGTCCCATGGGACATGGTATAGCAGCTTTTGACCTATTCATAGAAGCCATGTGCCTGAAAAATCTCTTGGAACCGCCAGCTTGAGCTCTGCGGATGGCGTGTACGGCTGCTGTATATCGATTACAACAATTGTATGTCAGTTGTGGGGCGTTATCCCCTTTAAGAAGAAATGCATTCCACAAGACTCGCTTTTCTTTCACTAAACGTTTGGTTGAGGGTTTGAACCAAGACGACTTGCAGGGGAACATGAAGGATAAAGTGAGACTCAACTAGTTAGCGCGATGTTCAGATGTGACAGTATGCTCTGGTTATTCGTCTACCATGCTATACTCGCTAGGTGATAGCCAGTTGGTTTGAGATAGGTGTGAACGCATCTGTCAAAAGTTGGCTCTTCTAAAATTGCATCGGGCCGGCACTAGGAAGCGGGTGGGGGTGACGTCACATATTAAGTAGAAGCTGATTATGGCATAGTCGCTCGCATTCAGTGGCGCAACAACTTCGATTATGCCCACCATGTGAGGTTCAGTAGTTAACACCATATCTGATCGAAATGGTGTGTGATAGTCTGTACACCTCGTGGGTTGGCTGACGTGCTCGATGATTCCCACTTCCTGCACCAGATTGTAGAACTCAGTGGTCGCGGTACGGTGGTTAGCCCGTTGAAGAGACCTGTGTACGTGAAATTGAAATCACCGGGAACGGTGGTTCAACGTCCAGGAGCTTCGGTTACCCGTCCAGTGGCACTGTACAATCTTTCATCCCATTCTGGGATTACAGATAGGTCACGATAAATGACGCCGACAGTAACATGTGATGAGTGAGATGTCCTAACATTTATCCACACAGACCGATCAAATGAAGGCAGAGCCGCATCTCCGTTCAGAACTGCGCGTAATTCACTACTAACGTAGAATGCTACACCTCCCCCTTGCTGAACAACGGATTATTACGAAATATTGAATAACCAGGAGGGTATTTCTCCTGGTCGCATATATCAAGCATTACCCACTTCTGCACTACATTTATTAACTTAGGCTTCTTTGGGTCGACAAACTGTCGCGATTCTTGCATTTTGTTCTTTAGAGAAAAAACCAGCAAACACACCGCCAACCAGGTATATGTACCTGCACACCCCTATCTGAGATAGTCTGCATTCAGATCACTAACGGGTACTACCTGGACTAGGCTGACCCTTTCGACGTCTGCCGTACCAGGTTTTGTGACTGCGGGAGGCGATGGGCTACTGATTTCCAGTTTCTCGGTCATCTTGGTCACATACTGTCCCGGGAAGTATACCAGTAACATGTTCCAAGTTCAGATATTGGCTTATCTTCGTGAAGACGGAGCTCAGGTGGAAGTTGTTTTTCGCATGTACCACCTCTGAAGCACTGTGAGTAAAGTCTGTCATAAGGAGGGTGATTTGCAATAGTCTGGTGGCTGAAATGGAGCCCAAGTGTGCTCGGCTCGGGAGGCGTTGAATATACTATGCTTCACAATCGTCCACGTTCCGGTTTAGTTTGGTTCGAATTAATTTCACTGGTTAATGTCGTGCCTGTGAACGAGCGGCTCAGTCGCATCTTTCAACTGCTCTACGCCGTCTACAACCAAACTACACGTTCGGTCGTATTGGGGACGTTTGAAGTTGCGATATACCATCCATCGGGTCTCCCTGGCCGCCCAAAGGAAGTCAGGCTGTCAGGCAAGAATCATTGAGTTCGGACAGGGAGGACGCCGTTAACGTCTCCTGTCTTGCCAAGCATGACAGGGATTGACTGAGGACGTCCCTGTTAGTGGGACTTGCAAAACCTGCATAATACGAGTTTATCTCCCACGCCTAGCCCAAGTAGATCCCAAAGGGATCTCCACTGCAACTGATCATCCGCTTCTTTTTGGTAAAGCAATGTGCTTCCGGTTTCTGTGGCGTTGTAGGTAATATGATTATGTATAGCGGGTTCAGAACAGTGATTATGTCTGGGCGTGTTTGTGTCTTGCGTTCCGAGTTGGGGGAGATTTGTATTACGACATTCGACTGACGGCTTAGTGCTTTCATGGTTTGTGCTGATAGACTACTGGTACACACCAGCACGCCGTGTCACACTTACATCGCGTTTATCATACTTCCGCTTAGTGTGTTTTGTTGCAGCTAGTTTACTGGCTAGTACAGGAGACGGAGGGCTTCGGATGTGTATAGTTGGGGTAAGGTCGGCTGGCGTTGGCGTATCGGTGACATATTGTAACAGGTGAAAAACTGACCAATTTGTTTGTTCTGTTCGTGTTTTGTGTGACGTCACCCTTGGGAATGTTTAGTCGGCAAGTCACACAGTGCTATCTGAGGGCCGGAGTATATACTAGGCGAGTTGTGTCGCTTAAATTGCGCATTCCACCCCGTTATATTCAGTTGTTCGGTCTTGTGACGACTAATTTTCCCCGATTTTACGAGGTGTTTATCTGACAGTCACTCTCATGTGTCTCGAGCAACACATGTGGTCCCTAGGGAAACGCATTGAAAATCCAAAGAGCACTGCTATGTACCGTTTGGTTTAAGGCTACTTCAGTTACCTTCCTTATCTTCCCTCATTGCTGGTGTGGTAATTTAGTCAAACTTATGGCACACCAATTACGTATTTACAGTGGCGCTGCTTAGATGCTGACAGAGTTATCACCAAAGGTTTGTAGCATTGTAAACTGAATGCGGCTGTTTGTCGTTTAAGTTTGTCATTAGTCATTCATGTTATACACGGTGCTTGGGTACTGTAATAATCCTGGAGTTAATTACTTACTGTGACCGTGAACCCCCCATGGGCCCGTTAGATCAGCAAGCAAATGCGAAAGAATCAGGTGGAATGTGACGCGTTCTCGAGTACGCCGACCATGTTTCACCTCGGTTATAGGTCTTGACTTGAGACTTCGTTGCTCGGTCATCGGTAGCGACGTTCTTGAACCTAATGACGCTAACATCGGTTATCTGCATTTCGTCTATTCGCGTGAAGGAATGTAATGTGATCGCCTAAAACTACCGTCTGTTGACATCGTTTCTTACTGCAACTCGCAGTCCACTTTTGATATACTAGGCTGTCTTTCGGCTCCGTCACAACTAGATACCAACTGTGCGGTGATCCGTTCATGTTTTCTTGACGATAGTTCCCGTTGAATACACAAATAATTGCTGGATAGTGGCCCTAACACACATTGCTTATCGATTCGCAGCTCAGACTGTATCGATTTATTTCCTATAAATTAAATGTCAGTTGTTCTGTCGTGTCCCCATGGTTCCTCTGCTTTCTATTGCCGGACGCAGTTTCTTGATAATCCTATTGCTTGTACACAATGGTTAACTTAAAATCCGGATTTCTAATACTCTCCTGAAGACTAGACTGTCGGAACGCTGAGCATTTACTTCCGTTGATGCGTAAAGCGAAGTGTCGACTTGACATTTTTCCTGTTTGTACTCATGATGACCTCACCACATACACCTCATTTAAGATTTTTTTTACGACGGGCTCCCGAAACAATCGGAGTTAGGGTTATGACAGCGGCCGAATAGCTTTGTAGGGTGGACTGATAAGATGAAAGTTTTGACTTGAGGTAATACTACCATGAGGTGCTAGAGGTTTTGTGATTAGACATTTGAGCTGTTCATTGGCGGTTGGACATAGGGAGTGGCGTAAATTGGGTTGCATGGTCCATTTATTTTACTGGCTTCGTTCCGGATAAGCAGAGTAGAAATATGAAGTGTCATTATATATATATATATATATATATATATATATATATATATATGAACTGTATATTGTAAAACTAATCACATCGGTTGACTTCCTAAATTTATGGGATATCAAGTTGACTGCATCATACATGTTGCGCCAAGAAACTTTAATTGGTTAGCCATCGGCATGTGAGAATAGTCGGTTTGTGTACTGCTGTACAACGAGGTAACTGTTTGCATGGAGGTGGGAGCCATGTGGATGCTGTCTTGTGGATGTGACGTCCACTTCCAGTTCGGTTGATAGTTTACAAGGTGGGCGCCTTGATTACAATAAAAATGAAACATGCCCCATTCTTTTCTAGTCTAAATCTGTCTCGTTGCTTTGTGTCGATCAAGCATTGGCATAAACCATTTCATGATTGCGAAGGCTTTAATTTAATGGGCATAACTAAGAGAGATTCAAGTGTGATGTATCATCCCCATAACCGACAATATATTAGTTTCAGACGAACGCTCAATTGTTTTGCAGCCACAGCAAGCTAGCTACAAACGAAGATAAGATATCGTCAATCAGGTAACTTCTGTGCGCCTTTCACCTACTTGCCTCATTACTTGTTTGTACTTTACTGTTAATTCGATCGTCCGGCAATATTCACGTCGTTAACATCTTTGGTCAATTTTGTTGTGGCCGCCATGTCAGAACTATGAATGCGCCTCACGGTAGCTAGCGTTTTGACTACTGCTTTCACTACTCTTGGTCATCTATTCTACGTCATTTGATCTCACGCTATACGTTAGTGGGTTGTAACCTATGTAAAGGGCGCTCACTACTGTATACTGGTGAGTGACAACCTCCGTACACAACCCTTCTATCTAAATTTGTGTGCTTCGAGATCGCGCTCAATCCCATCATCCAATGTTCTGTTTTTGACCACGTCGTTAACTATTGAGATAGCCTTATGCGTGCGATTGAACGTTCATTCTGTAGTGGAATTTTTCAAGGCCACCCTCCATCCGAGCAGCTTCTTTATGCAGCAGCACAGTAAAGGCTTCCGTGGTCGTTTGTTGGAATCTCACTGTTGATTATCAGTCAGTCGTTTGCAAGATGTTAATGTTAGACACCTGAACTTAGACAAGTATTTTCAGAAGTTGGGTACCACTTTTTTTGTGCGTATTTTATTTCTTAATCAAAAATCGTTCCTATCATGACCGCTGAACGTTAACACTAATACAATAAATGTACTGTTGTGTATATTGTTGACGTTTCTCTTCTGTTCATCATTTCGTTTCTGCAGGCGTAATCTAAAGAGCATGCAAAGACCTGTGGAGGTACCGGTCAATTCTTTTGAGATGGTCACTGCTAGCCCTGTTGAGGTTAACCATGTTTTGATGCAACAACAGCTGGCACTTCTCCTTCATGCTGAACAATGTCGTCGACTTGAGAACAAGGGGATTGCGAGCAATTGCATGATTAATCATTGCTGTGCCATGCGCCAAGTTTTAAGTCACATTGAGAAGTGTTTATGTGATGAAGGCTGCAACTTTGCACACTGTCGTTCGTCGAAGTTAATTCTCCGACACTTTCACCTGTGCAACAAAAAGCTGTGCGAGGTGTGTAACGCTGTGCAGAAGCCCCTTGTTAAGTTGGAATCACACTCGGACACATCCCATAATTTCACAGATTATCACAACGGACCCTTTTGTTCATTATCAAGTACATCTACGAAAACCGATATGTCGATGGTAAACGGACTAAAAAGTTCTAATTCACCAAGCTGCGAAACAGTGACCACAACTTGTTCGTCCTCTCTTGCTATCAACGGAGACACTAATCGGACGAACAGGAATAACTTTTATCTTAGTGATCAGCAACGTGAGGTGGCAATGCGAAAATTGTAAGTTTGTTCACTTGTTGGCTTACTTTTTTCCATAATTTTTAGTGTTGACGTGTCACTATCGATTTTCCCTGCTGGTAATTCCACTGCCTACAGTGACCCTAGGATGAGCAAATTTTTGGATCACGTCAAGCGAATGGAGAAAGATATTTACATGAAATCTAAATCTGCTAAAGAGTACTACGCGGCCCTCACAACCTGTTATAAAAGCATCCATTCAGAGCTGAACGAGCAACGTCGTCTACGAAGTGCACGATCGGCTGAGGTCAGTAGTGAATCTGTTGAAGCTTTGCCACCAAAACTGGATAGCAGCGAATCTGGTGCATTAGCAGTTTTCACCTCAAGTAGACTACCGGACACGCGAGAACAAAACGAGGCCTCAAATGCCCCAGCGACAACACCCAAACCGGAAGATTGTGGACCGGCCGATGTGCCGACAGTTCAAGAACCTGCGTTGGATAACAGTCGTACGGTTGAAGATGCAACTGCAGTGGAATCGGTAGGAGAACAAAGATTGAAAGAGTTCCACACCTCTCCATCAGACCTAAAAAACACCACAACGAAATATACACAACCCGAGGAAACCAGTGATTTGCAGTTAGCTTTGACAACAGTTAAATCCGAGGTAGCTGTGGGCTCCTTGGAAGTTAAACCAGACGAATCAAATATAGCATCCAGTTCACAGAGCGTTCGGGAATCATCTTGTCGTGTTATTTGGTATCCGAACGACTTACTGCGCTATTTTATGCCCGTTGTTGAAAAAATCAGTAAGGAGAAAGATGCCGAACCCTTCCTTCAACCGGTAGATTGGGAGTCTCTAGAGATCTATGATTATCCACAAATCGTCTCTCACCCGATGGACTTGTCGACGATACGAAAGAAGCTGGAAAATCGCGAATATAAAGAGCCTTGGGATGTTGTTGATGATTTTTGGCTGATGTTCAATAATGCGTGGCTATACAACAAGAAGACTTCAAAAGTATATAAAACTTGTACAAAGGTGAGTCGATTTATGCACTTGTTACCATATTGTATCGTGTAGCTGGCTGAAATTTTTGAGACCGCCATAGATCCAGTTATGCAACAATTGGGATTCTGTTGCGGGCGCGAGTATTACTATCAGCCACCACCGTTAACCTGTTTGACTCCAAAGTTTTGTACCATTCAAAAAGATGCGGTTTATTATGTGTACAAGAACGAGTAAGTTTCCATTTAGTTCTTATGCTTACTTGCCGTCTTACAGAGATCATACCCCAGGCCTGCTGGAACAGAAGTATACTATTTGCGAGCGCTGCTACAATGAAGCCACTGAGGAGATTCGTCTTGACAGCGAATCGTCTACTATAGTGTATGTCTTTTGTCTATTTCACTCCTTTCCTAATGGTCCCTTCTAGTACTGTCCAGAAGTCACTATTGGAAAAGTGTAAGAATGATCGGAAAGAGAAGGAACCGTTTGTGTTCTGTAAAAAGTGTGGACGAAAATGGCATAGGGTTTGCGCAATCTTTATGGACGAGATATGGCCAGAAGGTTTCATTTGTGACCGGTGCATCAAAGATCACGGACTAAGGCGTTCGGAAAATCGCTTCACTGCACGGAAGTTGTCTACGTGCAAACTGAGCAACTTTTTGGAGAAACGTGTAAATGATTTTTTAAAGAAGAAAGGCGTGAACACGGGTGATGTGATTATTCGCGTTCTTGCTGCTGCAGACAAGACTGTCGAAGTTAAACCCGGTATGAAAGCGAAGTGTTGCGAAACTGGAGAAATGCCAGAATCGTTTCCTTATCGGGTGAAGGCTATCTTCGCTTTCCAAGATATTGATGGTCAGGAAGTGTGTTTTTTCGGTTTACATGTTCAAGAATATGGTTCTGAATGCCCCTACCCAAATACTCGACGTGTTTACTTGGCTTACCTAGATTCCGTGTACTTTTTCCGCCCGAAGCAATATCGTACGGACATATATCACGAACTGCTGGTCGGGTACATTCACTATGCTAAGTTGCTGGGTTTCACCATGGCACACATCTGGGCCTGTCCCCCAAGCGAAGGTGACGACTACATCTTCCATATGCATCCACCAGATCAAAAAATTCCCAAACCGAAACGACTACAAGAGTGGTATCAGAAAATGCTCAAGAAAGCATTGCTGGAAGGTGTGGTTGTCGATTATAAGGATATTTGTCAGGATGCTTGTGAATCCCGGCTAGTCTCTCCGACTGAACTGGCCTATTTCGAAGGTGATTTCTGGCCAAATACACTGGAAGAACTTTTTAAGGTGAGCTTTTTATGTGGCATGTTCTTATTTCATACTTAGTATAAGTTTTCTTCTGATTTCTTCTGGTCCCCCTACCAGTTTCACTTGGTTGCGTCAGAAAGAAATGGAAATAAACTGTTTACCATTCGAGCTTGTTTAGATGATCCGGACAACTAGGTCATAATGCATTCTATCTTTATACTGGAAGTTTTGAGGTGAAACTTGTATTATCTGGACATGAACAGCTTACCTCTACATTTGTCAGCGTACGTTACCCTGGCCTTAACAACCCTGCTGGCCGTTTTTCTTCCTATCATTTGTCTTGTTTTCAGCCCCTTTTATCTCTTCTTGATGTAGCAGTCATTCTTGCATGTTGTGTCCGGATGTTTGCTCTAAGATTCCTGTCTTAACCTGCACAACCTGCTGTACAGGTAACTGGATGAAAGGTACTGATCTTCACAGGGTCGCGCTAGTAGTTGAATATGGATGGTTAGGTACTGAATTAGAAGGAAAAGGTTAGAGAAAGTGCATTTAGCCACTGGTTATTGCGATCATCTGACACTACACAGTAATCAATGGTGTGTTATCCTACACGGTCGAGAAATGTGGATTTGCGCGCCTCTTTGCATACCTGCAATAAAAATGAGACACTGCGCCGCGGACTTTGCCAGTCTCTCAGACTTTTCTTCTGCTCATCTTCAAACCAGTTACTCATTGACAGCGGAAAAATTTTGTTTCGGCAACTGGCGTAAACGGCGGTTTAGCTGTTCACCGACTGAATCTACTAACGATGTGGCGATACTACTACCCACTAAAACATCTGAATGAGTGAGTATTTTCTCTTATCCTGTTGAGTGTGATGTTCACTCTTTGGTGTATCTTCTGACCAGATTTTCCCGATGTATGGCGTTAGAATGCGGACTAAGTCTCGTTTTTATTTTAATGGAACAAAACGGGCACATCGATCCCCCAGTTTCTTTACGAAGAGTACTTTGCCTTAAAGAGCTATCAGGATACCGGTATGGACTCGTTTGCCTCCAATTTAATCTTAACGTGAAGTGGAAACAGTCGTTTTTGTCCATGATTATATTGATCATTCGAGCATAAAGGTGACACCCTCTATTCCACTGGTTTCTGTCGACAAGTTAATGACGTTGCAGTAGGCACACCCATGGGTTCTATCTCGGATAAAACTGGTAGCAACGAGTTGATGTACCAATGCACAGAGCGTCACGCCGGCGATATGTGACAGCTAAGTTACATCTCGTCGGACACCATAATACCGTTTCTTCCGAGCTCTTGATATTGCGTCCCCCCGGCCGTGTACCACAACTCAGAATGAGCTTTGTGCGAATATACCAGCCTTCGGTACAGTTATGAGTGTAATTATGACTACTTCTGATTCCAGTGATGCTTGAACGACTTGAATGATCTCGGAGGACTATGGGATCTTGGGATCTTGAGTCACCTAATGCCCTTGTGAGTCAAGCTGTATAGCCAAGGATTTCGCGACAAACTGACAAAGTAAAACCTTTTCAATGGTATTTTATGTAATCTGACGCAGTTTCTTTTGAGGCAGCTGATTAATTGTATACTGGAGTCGTAAGATTATGAACCTGCTTTCTTCTGCATTCCCGGCCCCCGAAGACTTCTCGTCGTCATTGCGCAGCGCCTATAATGAATAATGGAAGGGGCTACTGGATTGTAACTGACTTGCATTAGCACTTCAGATTCATACCACTTTACTCCTAGCAGTGACTTTCGCTGTTGAAGTTAGTTTCTGGTTCGGAGTCGATCACGTCGACATCAATTTCAAGCTCGAAAGTTTGAGTTCTACTCCAAACCACTTCAAGCGTGTTTTTTTTTAACAAAGAGAATAACAGCCACTCGTGGGGATACGAGGCACGCCAACAGACCCACGTCTTATTTACATTCGTACAGTTTGCAATACATGACGATCATAGGTTAACCTGCGAGAAAGTAAGTTGGCTATGAGATATACTGCACAGCCTTGCGCATTAGTCACACAGCAGGCAAGCGTGAATGACGGACTACTTTTATTCTCCCTCTACATCTTAACCTGGGTAACGAGTGAACGAAACGGTATTGGTGCCTTCACGCTTCCGTTGCCGATAAGGGATTATCAGTCAGGTGATACCTTTCTAGGATGGTGTACATCTTCAAGCCGTTCAGGTATAGTGCGTGATGTCTGGTTTCCGAATGACAACTGTGTTCGATGCAAGAGAGTAAAGTGCTCCTAAAATGGCAAGCTTCCACCGGGTATGTTCGATGGGTTCGACTGTTAACACATTTTCCATCCTCTATCCATCGATATCCCGATGTTAAATGGGGGCCAGGCTGTCAGTAAACATGGAAAAAAAACTTTAAAAGAAAAACAAGAATATCTCAGTGAATGGACTCGCCTGCCATTTGCTTATGGAGAGATAGTTATCTATCATACAGGTTATCGACGTACAGTATCTTCCTCACAGACAGCACTACACCAGTAGTTCTCACTGATGCTTAGATGCCATACAGTTGTGGAGAAAGAAATGCAAACCTTATACCGAAATATCGAGGAAAGAAGAAGGAGGAAAAGGGGCCTAATGAATCAAAATAGCTAGGTTTATGTTGAATCATTCAGTATCAAGCTGTCTACACAGTGCAAACAAACAACGGAGCTGTAAGTCATCATCATCATATACTCCAACACATCAGTGGTTAGCACTGATGCTTAACTACCACACAAGCACAAAGGAAAGAAGACGGCAAATTCTGTGTGGGAGAAGAAAAAAGAAAAGGGAGGAAGAAGGACCTAACTACCAAAAACTAGCTATTCCTATATCCAAACACTCAACGTCAAGGTGCCTACACCTGGAAAACAAACAACCGAACTGTAGGTGAAAGTAAGGCGTCATCAACAAAACAGCTTTGTTACGGCTTTCACTGCCCCGCGTCACTAAATGCACTCAAGTCACAGATACTTCAGTCAAAC
>LUCH01004850.1:30525-51889 GCA_013368495.1 Paragonimus heterotremus
ACAACTCTGGAGATTTCTCCGGAACTCAATGTTCGTTTAGCCCACGAAACCCTATGCCGCATGCTACAGTATCTGTTCCATGAGTGATCTCTGAGTTTTGGGTTCGTCACCTATTAGGATCATCGATGTGAGAAATGCTGAACCTGCTTTCTAAGCTGACTTGATACTTACGCTTTACTGACAGTATAGTCAGTTTCTCAACAGTCTGTTTTTGTTGTCGGTGGATTCGTGTCTAGACCTGGTCTTAATAGCATTTGCCAAGCAGACGGCACAAAATCTACCGTTAACAGGAATCCATTTTACCAGTGCGACTACGTCCGTCGTGCTGAGGACCATACCTGTTCCAACCTTGTCGGTAGCGGCAGCGGTGGTATCACTCATTGTGTAACCAGTATCGGCTAAATAGTGAGGGTGCTGTTGGTTGCATACGTTGACTATTGCCCTGGATTTTGGTCTCTGAAAAGTGGGAGACATCTACGTTCAACATGTTTAACGTTTGTGCGAAAGCAGCCTGTTGACCTATTTGTTTTATAGCGCAAAGGTTGAAAGCATCCATATTAATTCGCATTCTGGGTCTAAGCAAATGACAAAGAACGCCTGAGATTAGATGGTAAGAGATGGGACTTATCGACAGTGTTGCTATGGTTAGCTATATCTATTGTGGTACCTGCAGGGTAATTAATAGAACTGGGTTTCTGGAGGAGCCTGAGCGCACAGTGGTTAGTTGTGGTTGGTTCGCAGCTCGAGATGTGTATATCGGCACAGAACATTGTGATCTTTCATATATAGGCTGTCACGCTTAGTACAATAAATGACGTGCGCTGATCACATCATAAGCTAAAAGCAGTTGAACACTACCGTTCACTTTAGAATAAACACCGTAATTCTTGCCATACTCGCTTGGTTTAACCATCTGTAATGAGCATCCGCCGGACAATCTGATATTTTCAGTCGGAAACTGAATGAAGATGATAGGAAACGTTTGTGTAACTTAAGTGGCAATCAGACTGCCCACATCACATCAGTAGTGTGATCCAAACGAGCATCGATCAAAGACTGACATAATTATGTGAATGTCTTGCGAAGGGGTCATTTCCTAAGAGACGTTGTGAGAACAGGCAAGTGGCGTTGTATCGTTTCGATAGAGCTTATGACCATTCTCTCATGACTTCGAATAGGATTGCTAGCAGCTGATACGCAAACCTAGTAACAGTCTGCGCGAAGACCGTGAGAGCAACTTGGTAGCGGGAATCACAGAGGTAGAGATGGCATCACAAATAAAGATAAATTTAGTGCTATTTTTCATGAATTGTGTTTGTGATGGCGGTCAACAATGAACTGTATACGAAAGAGACGTCTGAGGAATGTACAGTTTATCGCGGTAACTCATCGGAGATAAACGAATAATTATGAAGCGGCGGTTTTACTGATTACGCCAGTTTGGATTATTTTTCAACAGTCAAAAGTGGCTTATGCTCCAAACCAGGTGTACATTGTGGTAATGTGTGTACACGACAAAGCTGTTGTTCCATCTCTACAGCTTAGCGAGATGTGCAAAGGCATCCAGTGCACATATAGTTTCGGGACCTAATGTATGTACTCCAGCAGAGGAAACCTCTGTTCACTGAAGGCATGTCAAAATGTAGTCATCGGACTTCTGGGCATTACTGACATGATTCACACTTTACACTGGTTTTCTGGATCTACTACCGTGGCCGTATTCAAGACCTTATCGTCCCAGATGGCATGTGGCATATCATCAGATCACGAAGACGCTGTCTGATGCATTCCAGATTCCTTCCGTCCGAACCTGTTGCTATCAAGTCAGTTCGTTCTCACATAACCATAGTTATACTCACTTTTGTTATCAGACTCACTGTAGTATTGCCGTTCATTTAAATTCCCTATCAGTAGTTTTTCTGTCTTAAGAGCACCACTTTTTATGGTCGTTTTTTGGAGGGCAAGTTTCAGTTTTCGCCCACAGCTCAGTCAGTGCTTTTCTTCATGTGACACATCAGACCACTTGTAGACTGAATTATGGCTGGTCGTGCGGTTATTCTGAATACTTAAGGTTCAAACGACGGTCGTACATTAAGTGGTCAAGTAACGTAACATTTCGCTTCACATTCGGATTTTCCTTTAAATTCGTTTAATCCGTCACTCCTTTAGGACTGGTTAGGTTAACCAATCATCACATTAACCTGAAGCTAATTTCATTATATCATTTGAGTATGTAAGTTCAGATTGGGGCTTTTTTGTTGAACATTCGAGGGGGGTTGTCAGTTGTTGATCATGCTTTATCTATCATTGTCATGGATCGCTTTCTCAGGTGTTCTTTGGCTTATAACATGTTTGCATTTTCGCGAAAGCTGTTCTTAATTGCGTTGCTTTTTTTTCCGGACTTCTCGGTTTCTCTACCAGGAAATGGACGAAGAGGATGCGAGACGAAAGCGTGAACAAGAGGCTTTGGCTCGTGATGATGCCGATGATGAAGACACGAAAGAGAGTGTGCAAACTCGCGATAACGACAGCAACAATCCTGGTAAAAAGAAAGCGAAAAAACGCAAACTGAAACGCAACGCGTCCCTACCACTTACCGGCAAACGCAAACGCCTTTCTGGTGCCAGTTCAGCCGATCTAGCTAACGAAGTGGCTCGGCGGGTGTACGAGATCATGGAGAAACACAAGGAGAACTTCTTTGTTATTCGACTTCACCCACAAAACATCGTCTCCTCCTTACCACAAATCAAAGATCCGGACCCGCTTATAAATTCCGACCTAATGGAATGTCGGGGTGCGTTTTTAGAGCGTGCTCGAGAAAAGCATTTGGAATTCTCATCCATTCGTCGTGCTAACTATTCCACTTTGGTTATGCTTTACGAGTTGCACAACGAAAATCGACAACCACTTATGTATACTTGCAACATATGCAGTGCGCAGTTAGAAACTCCTTGGCATTGCAAAGTGTGTGTCGAGTATGATCTCTGTCCACGGTGCTATGAGACGGAGAAGCATCCGCATCCGATGGTTCAAGTTGGCCTAAGTTTGGATGACGGCAGCACTAAGGGACCAGACGTTGAAAATGATGCGGCGGCCATCCAGGAGTCGGGCCGTGATAAACTTAGTCGTCTGGTTAAAGCATTGGGTCACGGCTGTTCTTGTCGCGACGCCAACTGTCGGGTGTTTGCGTGCAAGACGATGAAATCAAACGTGCAGCATTTCCGGGTACATGCCGCTGCTGCTCGTAACCAATGCCAAATTTGTCGTTCCTTGTCTTTCCTGTGTTATTATCACTCCAAGACGTGCCACGATCTCAAATGCCCTGTTCCTCTTTGTCCTAAACTAAAGGCAAAGATGAAGCAGCAACAAAAGCAACAGCGTCTTGAACAGACTCAAATGTTACGCAGGCGAATGGCCACTATGCAACGCTACAACAGTATGACACCGAGTCACCAGCCTACTCCACCAGCACTGCCACCTTCTGCTCCTTCAGAATATGTCTCGTCACCTGTGTCCACGTCGATCACCACCAGTATGCAATTGTCCCCTTACGTGTCTACTACTGTCAGTACAACCTGTGCGTCTTTCACAACAATGGTGTCGCCGTTATCTCGAACCCCAATCTCCTTGCCTTCACCACAGCAGACGTCTTTCTTCCAACTTTCTGGTTCCGGTGGTCCCACCCAACATCCAAAATCTGTTGGGACCAACGCGGCAGTCCTATCTTCACCGTCGCTCACTTCACCGCAGCATATGGGATCTGGTCCACATTCATTGTCAAGTCCATACAGTAGTGGAGCCGCCCAACAGCATCCGCCGACTTACGCGGATACGTCCACGGATGGAATCAGAGTTGACGGCTCGAGTAACCCAACTACCTATGTTTATCAGTCCCTATCCCGGAGTCAGTCCGTAGTGGCCACCACTGGATCGATGAGTTGTCAGCCCACCGGTCATTTGACTGCACGCTCGCACCATTTGGAGCGTTCCCAGTCTGCTGTTTTTTGTTCCAGCCCGAATCCACAAAATCCTCTGCCTGCGAGCCATGCACAACTAACTCGTCAGTCTCCCAGTTCTTCTCATCATAACAACGCTCCCTCTTCACCACGCTACCAACAGTTTTACAGTACTGCTCCGGATTCTGTTTCATATGTCCAGCAGAGCAGCTGTGCGCCCACGTCACGCGTTGGTGAGAGTCAGCACTCACCCTATGCTCATTGTAAACAGCAACAGTTGCTTTCTCAGCGTCATCCCCCTCAACTAGGACCTCTTAGCAACGTGATCGATAGCACGAATTCTGCGGTCTTGTCACAAGCCCAGTTCCCCGGCAGCACAAACTTATCCGGCCCAGGTTGGCGGCCATCTGCTCCCAATATCGGTAGTAGCTCCACCCAAAGTATGTACACAACTACCGGACCTCTTCCTCCGGCCACGCAGTCACGTGGCTCGAGCAGTCCCTGTGTCCCGAACGTGACCGTTGCGCGCACTGCCTCTGGATCTCTCCCATCAGCTCCGCATGGTTGTGTGACTCCCCCACTCAACACAGTCAGTGTCGCTGCGGAGGATGTAAATATCGTAAAACAGGCGTACAGTGAAGTGCGTCAACGTGGTGCTCCGCTTTCCGATGTGAGTTTCTTTCTATACTTGTGATTTCATGGCTTTGTTTGCTAATTTAACTACGATTCCATAACGTTCCTATTCTGGCTTGGAGTCATCGGTAATGTTCTGAATAAGTCAACCGAATTCCACGAAGCTGTCACTGTCCACGTCACTCGACTGTTTTTGTCCGATCATTCTGCAACAGCATCTAGCTGTAGCACGTGTTGACGACCTCATTAACCTATATTAGATGAGAAGCCATTGGGAACTCTGTAGAATACTTTTAATATCTTATTTAACCTCAGAGCAATAACTTTTGTGATAACGCAGATTGCTGAGCTTAAATTTCCTTATTGATTACTCTTGTGTGGGTTTTCACCAATCACCCACGACCGCAGATATTAGTATGGTGATCAACCACACAGCTGAATGCTGGATCCATGCGTTGCACTTACAGTAGGTTAAAGAATTGCAATCGGCTTGAATAAAGGCTATTTATTTGCATCAAGTTTTCACATTCAGACTGAACGATTTACCACTGTGTAGATGAGGTATCCATGATTCACGCAACGGTTAATCCCACAACAGCACATGTTGCTTCAGAACTGTTTTAGACCATTGTTTCTTTAACCAGTATTCTTACTGTATTTATTGTCATCAAAGTTGCTCGTATTTATGCCGACGGTTTGCATGATCACTGGCTTTTTTTTCGGATTTTAGCATCCACCGTGTGATCTGATTATACTTGGGTTGCTGCATGCTTTATTTTTCTGGTTTGGATTTCCTGTTAGTGCGTTTTTTGTATGTTCTGTCTGCCACATTGACCATACTACGCAGTTAATTGAGTGATTGTCTGAACAGATTAGGCGTACATGCAGAACCACGCGCTCATCTTGACTCCGCGTGATGCAATGTTATGCGCACATGTTTATGTGGCTTTTTTTGGCGTCAGTGATGTGGCGACCGGGCCGATTGCGCGCGTGATTCCTCTTGCTTGTTTACGTTCTTATATGCTAGTAGCGTTAACTTCTGGGTTTATCTACGCACTTTTCTCGTACATGCCGATTTTTGTGACTTTATTAACGATGCAAACGAACCAGTATAATAATGAGTTTCTAGTTTGACGACTGCATTGGTGCCCTAGTTGTATGCTGCATTATTGGTTTCCTGGAAACATTTTTATTCTTACCTGAACGTAATGCCAGCTTAGGTCCGTGCTCGTGAACTCCAGTCGTTCGTTGTCACGTCTGTCCAGACAGCAAAGCTGGAACTGTCGTTCACTTCCGTATTAACGATAAATGTTTTAGAAGAAAGAAAAGTCACATTAAGAAAAAAACATGCAGATTCATGAGCATTGTGGTTGTAAAAACGATGTGACTTGATCGCCTCGTGGATTCGCCTAACTAGTACTGACCTCGGTGGCTCATTCCTGGTTCATTGAACACTCAGTTAGCATTCGAAAGCGTGACCAAACTATCTTCACTATATAACCAAATGATGGCATATGCAATGTTCCATAACTAATCGTTATCGTCATAGCAGCAATGCACCAGTGGTTTACGTCTACTCCTAACTTCTGTACAACCAAGGACAGAAGGACGAGCCTTATTTAGGAAGCATAAGAAAAAGAGTGGCGCCTATTTTCCAAGAACTCCTTTAAACTCAAGCATTTGAAATCGAATGTCCATACACTCCACTTGGGCTTGAAAATCAAGTTTCCTCCCCGGGAGCCGAACTCGACTCATAGTGACAAACGGATTAATTTATACTCGGTTGTTCACCGAGTTTGGCGTTTAGGTTACACTTCGTCACCAAACGAGGTGAGCTCATTAATGCCTAGGAGTTTGAACGTGGTGGTTGAAGCCTAGTGTACTCCACCAACATGTTTTAGTTGTCGTGAAATCGATCATACTCAAATTCCGTAACTTTGGCTCGTATCCTCAATAAACTTGTGCAGTTTTTGCAACTTCCAGTCACATCACCACTCTAGCCTCACACAACAGTTAACTCTGGCTATATGATGTAACATTCAATCAACCTCCGATCCATCCTAATTTTTGCAATTCATGTGGACTATTGTGTTCACTGATGACGTCACGTTATCAGTCATCTAAAAGATTTTCGTGCTACTAATGCGATGTTAAATAATCGAACACATTTGTTCACCGCATCATTAACTCTCTGTCAATGGGAATGTTCGAGAGAAAGAATAATGGAAATTTACGGCCGGAGATTCTACATTCTTGCAGACACAGGCTTGCGGTTGATTATGACACATTGGTGTCGACGACCACTGACAAACTGCATTTCGCCTTAGTTAGCGTTGTATTCAAAGCTTTCATTATTCCTGTCCATGTATTCACACATTTATGACAGCTGCTGTGGAGGAGGTTGGGGATTGTACCGAACATACCGAATATTCTTTTATTCACATGGTCATCGGTATTTCAAGCGACAGAGGTAATGCGATCCATATAAACACACGCCGTTGATCAGGACGATTGATAGGGTGGATTCTGGCGTTCAGTCCAGGTAGCCCCCATACGCAAGTTCATGGACAAAAGTGGCCAGGATCAGGTGACATTCTCTAATCAGCTCATACGTGACATGCACAAATGCGCAGCTTTTACTGTCAACTGACTGTACTTTAAGGCATATACACCTGCTATTGATGTTCATTGCCTATTACCTATTCCTTGACTAATCCGTTTTCACATGGTTCCATCATGTCTGTCCTTGCTTCACCTGATTTGATGTCGTATCTCGTTTACTGTGCACAGGTGGATAAACAACGTGCTTTCTATAAATCTGATCTAAAGAGCACTGTCGTCGCAAAACGACCTAAACTCCAGTGTATGGCTTTATTTATTGGTCAGAGTGTAATCGCTTTGACGCACAATCATTTTAGACGAACACTATTGATAGTAAATTTTGTTGCAATACGTCCTTATAGATCAAACTGTTGACAGTGTGATCGGATGTCGACTGATGCACCGGCTGAATTATCATAATCGTGTAATATGGGGATATTCATACAATCGTGGAATCGCCAACTCATGGTTCTTCCACGCACGTACCTTTCTGGTTAACTTGCTGCGTAGACATCGTGTCTCATCAGTCCATCTTCAACGTTTTAACCTTTACCTGTCAGCATGCTAGCTTGCTTGCTTGATGCTGAGTCTAGGGAAATGGTGAATGGCCGTATTTGCGCTATTCAGCAAAGATTATCTCGTCAGTCACTGTCTAGAGCTAGCACTATTGACAGTACAAAAGTTACTTCATTCACTGCGGGTGAGAAATTATTAATCTGACGTGCCGGGAAAGCTGGGTGAGCTAGCATCGAAGTCCGTGTCGTTTTCGTGTTGGATCCGAGCCAGTTGACCGATGCCAGCTGCACTGTTCACATCATTGTCTGGTTATATACAGCAATGTTTACGAGATCTTTTACAGTGCAATGAGCCTAAGCGCCGTAGTAAATAAAGGAAAAGTTAGCAAAAAAAATAAGACATATAGGTTCTCGTTTACCCCAATTCTGCGCTCTTTCCGACAATATCTCTGACTACAAACAATCTTGGTTCTTCATATCCTAATTACATCCTAGCGAACAAAACCTTGATTTTGCACGTTTTATCCTTCGTCATATACTGATTACTCGACCTTCAAGCATTGATGTTAGCTACTGAGGGGTTTCTGTCTGCCTGGTGATGATGACTTGACCAATACAGTGTGTGCGCAGGCTAATATTGGAAAATTGTGTTTGAGTCACCCAAACCTGTCTGGTGAAATCGACACGCTTACTTGCATGCCAGATACATGCGGGGCTTGGAAAACACCTGTGTTCCAAATCACATGGTCTTCTAACAGCATCTGCACGAAAAGACGAAGTTTCACAGCCACACAAGACTGCGATTGTTGAACGCCACATACTCCTCCTTTCACTGAGAAGACGAATGTACACTAGTATCACTGGTTGTGATGGTTAACATTTACAACCCCAAACCAACAGTCCCTAACGTCCTGCGTACAAGTGCTAAAACAGGATCAGAACCAATTAGACTTCACATCGAAGGTGCAAGTTTGCATTGCTGATCTGTTCCATACACCAGATAACTCACATTTTCTTAAGAACTGCTTATCAGATTCCACGTCACATGCACAGGTGACTTGGAGATCTTACTGTCTTGTACGTTGTGCCTTCTTAGGTTAGGCTGACTGAATAAAACTGTTAAGTCCAGTTCTTATGTTTGGTTTAACAAGCAGCGCGTGCGCATGAATGACCATCGATCGCACTGAAGGTGCTGTGGTCGTCTAGATTTTAAAGCGCTTGATTTCTGCAGGCTGAACATTTTACGTTGCCATGTTGAAGTCTGCGTACGCCGATAAAGTGAATTTGGTCATATCCACTTCTTTTGGCTTGAGTCTGCGGAGCACGTGCATCGTTATTCAGGGCAGTAGAAATCTGTTAGGAGACGAATTCACCAAAACAGTCTAATCAGGTAATCTGACGGCTGATGAAATCAGTCATCAACAAAGCACTGTGGGGCACGTCGGACCAACTAGGAGGAGGTGTGAAAGTGAGCGTGGTTGTCGCACTAGCCCGAGGAAGCAATCAGAGCGCAACGACTATGGAATGGGCCCTACTTGGCCACTTGATCGCGAAGTGGCTTCAACAAGCGGACAGTGATTCAACGAGTAAGTGGCCATAGTTGGTGACTATTTCATGCTGTATATCTACAGACATTTCATTAGTTTGTCGAACTGGTAGTCAGCAATACAGCGTGTTTTCCCGCAGTCGTGTTCTTCCTGACTCCGCGCAAGTAGACTGGATGAAGCCGCATAGCAGGGTTCCAGATACAGTAGTCAAGTCGTAATAGATCGTTGGTAGAGGAAAGACGCGTTATATCAAAATCTGCTAGTAAAACATAAATGCGTGCCAGTGTCATTTCTTTAAAATGAATGCTCATCGTGTTCTACACATGAAATCTGTTTTCTAATCGTTGCGATAGCTAAATTACTCGCTCGAAACCAGCTTTACTTTATCAAACTTTGATAAATCAACTTAGTGTTGAGCTTCTTCCTGGCGCTAGATTGACCGATCTGGAGTACGCGGACGACATCGTTTTATTTAGCCCCTCTGCCAAAAACATGCAGACCATGCTGGACCGAGCTGGTTTGTATGGATTGCGCTTTGCACCTTCAAAGTGCAGTGTTGCTTCAAGACTGGGACATTTCCACTCCTACTTTCTTTATTGCAGGTAATTCGCTTGAGACTGTGAACAGTTCCACATACTTGGGTAGCACTATCTCGTCAGCCTGTAATATTGCTGATGAGATATCAGCGAGGATAGCAAAGACACGAGTTGCCTTTGTCAGACTACATCATCTGTGGCGTCGAAAAGAGGTCCGGTTGTCACTGAATGGAAGGGCATATAATGCCTATGTGCATTCCATTTTGCTGTATGGTTCGGAAACTTGGCCTGTTCACAAGGAAGATATCAACAGGCTTGCTGTGTTTGACCATCGTTGTCTTCGCCAATTGGCCCATATTAAGTGGACTGATTACGTGAGCAATGTGGCCGTTCGCCGGTGCGTATTCCGGAATGTTCGGGATGCGTGATCAATTGGCCAACGGTGCACTGTTTGCGATGGTTAGGTCACGTACTCCGTATGTCATCTGATGGTTTACCGTACCGAGCATTATATACTGAAGCCACCGACAGTTGGGTAAAACCGCGTGATGGTCAATCACCAACGTGGTCACGAAATATGAAGACCCCGACTGCTCCACTGAGCAAGGTGGGTGGGTGTCGTCTGCCTAGATGAGGTTCTCGTGATCACTCAAACCGCTGGTTGGTGACGCTGTTCGAGATGGCGGTGTGTTGTAGTCAATGGCTTACCTGTATCCATACCATTTCTAGTTCTTCTGCTTAGTCTTGTTTCAATAATTTTCAACCTTGGTAACGTTTTCTTCTAGGATATTCCACGTCGCTGTTGAGGCGAGCGGCTGCCCGAGCGACGGTACCTTTTGGTCAGGCTCATGGCTGTTATGATGATGATGACGACCCATCGTTGATTGTTTTAGTATGCTTTGTGCATTTTCGGTTTAGAGAATAACGCTCAAACTTCAACTTTATTCGTATAAGGTTTGGCTAAGATATTTTCCACTTTGACTGTCAGTTTGTGGAAAATACAGAATAGCTGTTTAACTTGAATCTCACTTTGACTTTATCTTGTTCATTTCAAGCCAGTAAAGGTATCGAGGAACAGCTCAACTCGACGTAACTGTCTAAAAATAAACGAGCTCACCTCGTTTCGTGTGTCTGCAAGGAGTGGAACTGGACGGAAGTAATCTGAGCGCTAGCACTTGATGGTACAATGCTCATTGGTTGCCGGAATTAGTCTTCAATGAGACAGACAAAATCTGCTCACTGAATCCTGTAGCGCATCGTACCTCAATAAGTCACTTTAATCTGTTGCCATTCGTGCGCGTGTCATGCATTGTTTGAATCGAAGATAATTACCGGCCGCATCCTTCACAGAACCCAGTGACATATATATCGAACAGAACAATGAAATGATTCCATTTCATGCGCATCTGTGTTTACCTTCGGTGTAGAATTCCTCACTCTGACTGGCAGACTAGTCAATAATTTGTGCGTACCACCCGGTAGTTGGTCTGGTCCACATAGTCTATATGCTGTTTGCAGATGAAGTACGTCTCAGTGTAACCATTGCTAGCTCCAGTCAAAAATGAGAAAATATCAACTGTTGAACCTATGTAGAGTAGAGCAAAACTAAAAGAGCAACTGGAGACGATGGAGCAGTTTGCAACGCTTGATGCGTGATCGAGTTGGCCTCGAAAGCTTTTGTTCCACAGCTGTCAAACGCCTTTCCAATCCACGTAACCCACGTGTCAATTTTTGGGTGTTCACAAAATGTACAATGCACGGCTTTGATTGGACGTTTTCTGAGGCTCATATTATGCGACACATTGATTTTGTTTTGGTACCCTGATAAGTCTGTATGTTTATATATTAGTGTCTGCCAGGATGACAAGAATACCGAGTGAATTCGCCAACTTTTGTTATCAGTGACTTCACAAACACAATGCACTTGAGCCATTTCCTGCCGTGCTTCGAAATTTTGACGCATTTGCACGAGTAACCCACATTAACTTTGGACTACCAGGTTCTCCGTCAGTTAATCTGTATAAAATTGACTTGTGGTGTGAGTGTTGATGGAATCCCGTTGGGGAACTTATGGTTTAGCGATTTCTAACGAAGGTGATCGAAGTACGCTGTTTACGTTGGTTCTAACAGTCAGAGTAAACGATTACCTTCATTTAGACATGCAGCAGCTAGTTATTCAGCCTGTGAATCACACGTTTAGTTAAAGTGGTTCGACCGATTGAATGTTGTATTATCTGATGGTGTTCATTTTAATCGAACAGTTCACGTGTGCGGTTTCGTCATTCTTTGTTAGCAGATGACGTACCCGATGTAAACGTTAATTGCAAGCAAAAGGGTGGTAGTTGGTGGCAGTAAGGAGCCGTCTGAGGGTGTGATTGGATATCGTCAGCTGGCTATCTGGACATCAATTCAAACTACAGTGCGATTTTACTCGATCGTTCAAACAATGTTTCCTACCCACTCTGGGTCGGTTCTATGAGTAGGTATGCGTTTCCGGTGTTCCGGTTGCTAGCCTGACTAATCACTTGCCATGAAATGATACGGCGAATGCAACCTTTTTTCAGATTTAGTTGACATTTGACAGTAGGTATTTTTAATGTAGCTACAGGAACTTATATCCGTATATATATACTTACGAATATACATACATATATGTGTGCATACATTTCTAGCTCCCCGCCGTACTCGAGTATTGTGACTCAACCTGTTGATCCTTTTTACAGTCCACGAACGGGGCTAATTAGTTAGTAACAGTCTTACAGTAGAAAACACCATTTCTGTTTACGTGATAGGCTTCATGATTTGCGCGAGTAAAATACGACTGGAATATGGAAGTTTATTCAAAGATTTTCATTCTTTGGCCCTTTATAATCTATCCTTAATGGCATTGCTAATGGTACTGAACCTATTGGGTTATGACTTGTTTTGTAACTTGTCATAACTTGCGTTTTTGTAATGTTTACTGAAAACGACGCACTGATCTGTATGTTATTTATAGTACAAACAGCCCCTGAGCTCCCACTGAAGCCAGTGGGAGTCTTTTCAGGTGCCATGCCCGGTGTTACGCTTTAGAGAACTTTCGTAACGCGGTTTTTTTAAAATGAATATCACAGTCTGTCAGTCGCTGATTTATTTATCAAACAAACAACTTTTCTTCACAGCCGCCGTCGATGTGACTGCTGTTTTTCAATCTGACTTTTGGTGTTGGATAGTTTGTTTCCAAACAGCAGAGAGTACCTTCAAGTTATCCATGTTTTTCATTCGTTCAGTTAAATTTTTGAACGATTTGTTGGTGGTGACATTCTTTATGTTACTAATGGTCGCGGGTTTGGGCTATGGCTTCACCAAATGCCCCTGCCTGTTTTTGAGCTATTTGACTATGTATGTCGTGACGACGAACATCTCGTGGTGTATATTTTTATTACTAATCACTTTCTAAGGCGTATTTGTCCTATCTACTTTAATCTGTAGTTCTTCAATTGGCTAAACGTCAATCCTCATCTGTTGCGCGCATGGCAGTTTATTCAACAGTCACACATGTATGCTCAACAGCAGCAGCAGCAGCAGCAACAACAACAACAACAGTCGATGTTAATGGGCTGCACATCGAGTCATCCTGCATCTCTGCATCCAGGTAGTATATCCTTGCAATCCGTTGGCACTTTTCCTTCGGGTCACGTGCCCTCCTCCTTTCCGCAGTCTGCTGTGAATCAGCGATCCGCCCGTCCGTTTGTACACTCACAGTCGGCACCGGTAGTTAGCACTGGTCCACCACAGTCGCAATGGTCTTCCATGCCTACGCAGCCTACACGCTTCCGTCCCGCTCCGATCTGTTCTCAACCTCAGCCATTCGCCTACTACCCTCCATCACAGTCAGCCGCCAAACTGAGTGGACCAAATTCCATGCTCACACAACAGCCGCCCCAACCAGTAAATCCACCCCCACCTCCCCGCTATTTAAATCAAATGGGCACGATGCCATCTCAATCAATTAACCCAGTTGGCCAGATACCAATCTCTCCCCCGATGGGCGGCAGTGGTATTGTTCAACGCGGTCCGGGCATGCTCTCACATGTGCCTCAGCAGCAGCAACAGATGGTCGGCCGATCGGCCACTGCTAGTGGCCTGTTCTCCGCCGGACTAGGCGCTTGTGTTGGGTCTGTTCGATCAGGGTTACAACCGGCACCGCAGTATTCCTCTGTCATGCTTTCCCAGTTGCTCGGCCCCGGACAGCCATCGGGAAGCTGCACAAACACATCGATCCCAAGCTCCCACTACTCCATCAACTCTTTGCCCCCACAGCAACTTCAATCTATGCCTAGATCGGATTTTGCTCCACCACCCAGTGTGCTGTCTGTCAATCCACACTATCCGGAGGGAGGTAATATGTAGGTAAACATACATCGGTTAAGTTGATCCAGATCTGGTTCTTGTGCACACATTTTCGCGCGTTGCCTACTCCCTCGGGTCGTTTACGGTGCGACCCTGAACTCTCGTGTCTGACGGACCTGCATAATACTTCATTTCTATCCTTCCTCATTTGGCATCTAACTTTTCTGATCATCGACCTCGTACTTCATTCTAATTTACGTCGACATCTTCACTTCGGGCCCACTGCAGCTTGTACATAGAAATAAATACATACTTGTTGGCTGCCCTATCGATCTCGGGTATCCTTTTTGGGCGCCTTGCAGTCCACCTCCGCCCGCCTGGTTTTGTATATACGTGATGGTTATTTTTTATCCTCATTCTCCCGAGTCGCGGATTTCGGGCTTATTTTTTTCTGTGGATATCTGAACATGTTCATCCAAGGCTGGCGCAGTTGGTGTCCATAGTGGTGACAGTGGTGGGTGCATCAGAGGATCTCTGCACATTGTGATTGATTTGCCCTCTTCCACGCTGTAAATCTGTACCACTTCTTGTCCCTGGGGCTCTGAGCAAACGTTGTTTTACATCGTACGCCTGTGTTGTATTTCTCCCTCTGAGTGGTCATGTCAGTTTATCAAAGTTTGTAAAACCTAATTCGTTAGGCCTATACTTATTATTATTACTATTATCATTAGTGGTATTGTCACTATTTGTTCCCCGTTTTTCTGATGTCCTTTTTCAAACAAAAGAGTCTTATCTATCAAGACTTATTTTTCTGCGTTTGAATGTCGTGAGCGGACGTTTCGTGCATCATTCAGTTTATTACTGAATGCTGCTTGGATACAATAGTCCAGTCAGTTGTAGCTGCATTCTCCTTGCAATTTTCATATCCGTCTGCTTATCATCACTAACTTAGTCTGCTCAGGCATTTCTTATGGGAATGGAAACTTTTCACAATGGGCGCTGATCTGTGTCACTTCGTAATAGCAAGCTCAAATATCTGCTGCATGTACCAGTTAAATCGATTCGGAATTCACGTAATCCTGTGGCCTATTGAGATAAGCTAGCTTACTGACTATTTGTTCGCTTGTCTGTTGATGCCCTTCTGTTTCAGAAAACAGTTAAAAGTGGCACCTTAAAAAAGCAAATTCTTCGGAATACGTGGACACTGTTTTTCACGTTTGTCAAGAAATTCATTGTTTCTATCCAGTGACCTATCCGTGATTAGTTTGTTGTTAACTCTGTTGAGTACCTTGATGGATATCAAATCCAATTCATAAGATTCACTACAGTTTACTTTCAAGTTAACTCGACCCGTCACAACGAGATTGGACGTTAACGCGGTTTGACGGCTTGCATAACTCGATTTGTTTGGTCGAACTAGCTTGTGTGATGCTCACACCAAGAGTGTCATTCATGCCAAACAAGTCACTAAGTGTTGGTCCTCTGGATTGGCGGCTGGAAGAAGGTTGGGATCTTTTTCCGGAAAAGGTAGTGCTGACACGCCGTCGCCGTATTGCGGTATAAGCTTTAGAATCAAAGGTTTTGTTTGAGAACTCTAATCGTTCTCCTCTGTAGGTCTGGGCCTCCTGACAGCACTTCGGTCCCCATACAGCCATGAATATTCACAGCACCACTAACTCCGTACTGCATCAGTCGCCTTGCAATGTAAACCGGGTTGTCCTGTTCGCTACTTATAGCATCGTGCGCGTTATGGTCATACTTGGCGCCTTCCTTCTCCGAATCAGATCTGATCTCAGGTAGACCACATAGCTGTTAGTTAAAGGTGGTGTAGCTCCGTCAACAACTGTCGTTTATATCGGTGTACGTACTTGAATTCAGACCACGCATTACTTTCTTGTTAACGATTGTAGCTGCTGACTGTTGATAAACTGGCCAGGCTTTCCGTTAAGCATAATTACCAAACTAGCCTAAAGTGCAAGCCTAGAAGTACTAACCCCGAAAGTCCTAATAGCTGTTTGACCCAAATGTTAGACCGTTCGTGCGTCTGGTGCTATAGCGTATCGCGCGGTAGTTCGTGGTTTAAAACATTGCGTCGCAGAAACTTCCCTAGGGCTATGAGATGCGAGACGGGATACTCGTGTTTGTTCATTTAGCAAATTGACAACGAATATCCGTTGGGAGCTCTAGGGTGACCTGGTCATCGATCGCTAGGCTTGACCAGCGGAAGTTACAGAAGTTTAAACCGTTTTTTCCATACTAAACCCAGAATGCTAAATCATTGTACGTACCATTTTGATGTCCAAGTTAGCTAGCCTGCTTCTATTATGTTACCGTTGTAAGTTTGCAATATAACAATCTGCTAGTTGGATTTAGAGCCACTCACCAAAACTCGTCTACTCTTACATTTTAGCTCGTGATAAGGCTGCCAGCCCAGGTGATCTCGTGTCGGCACTTTTCAAGTAAAGTGGGTAGGAGTTATTGAGGCTCTGGCTCGGTATTGACAGTGTAGAATGTCGTCCGTTGGGGTTGCTCGTCAGTAGTCCTCATAATCAAGAAAGAAGTCTGGTTCTTGCGGAAGCCATAGACATTAACGACTCCGGGCATTACTAGTGTTCAGGCGTCTAATATACTTCGGCTCGCTATAGCCTGGGAGGTAGACAATGGGGGCAGGCTGACCGGGTGTCGTCCTAGATGAGATATAGTAATTAAGTGTTCACTGTGCCAAATTATGGAACGACGTCGTGCGTACCACCGACCAACGATTGCCGTATTTTCCTACCGTGCATTCGATTCAGCGATCGATCTACACTTTTAGGATCACTTAAATGCAAGGGTCTACCGAGAAAGGGCTTTCTGAGCTCCGATTACGATCACCTGGTATTCGAAGTTTGGATTCAGGAGTGTATTAAATGAGTGGGTCAGTTTGCTGAGCGAATGATTGACAGTGAGATTAAATGGGACATCACAACTCATGCAATAGGATTTGGCTGAACGATGCGCGTCCGACGATTGCTCGAGATGTTGATCACAATCAACACCACTGTTGATGAATACCACTGAGCCCTGTACGGTGTATGGGTGACACCGCACGTTGAACGGATTATTATTGCGTTTATGTTTAACTGGTCCGTGAAGCGGATAAGGTTTTACTCCGTCCTCCTGTTCTTGGTGACAGCATATCCTGCCGATTAGATCTGATCGAGGACTACCGTGTAAAGATATAGAACGATGTAATTTATCGTTTCCTCTCGACGTGCGTCCCATGACGAGCAATATGGTGATGGAGGGTCAGATGTTATACTCGAGTTTGGCACGAGCGTGCAAATCATAATAGTCTATCATTTAGCACATTCCTATTGCTGTCCCTTACGGATGATTTGCAATGATGACCATGGGAAAAGTCAGCGTGGTATACATATAGCTGCTCAAAGGTAATCGACGAATCATGCAATACAGAATGTTTATTCACCTTTTGCTAATTGCATGCCCGTAAATTAAGTAATGATTGTGTTTGTCAATATTTTGTTGTCATACCACCGTCAGCTCCGTTACGTTTTGTGCAGCTTGCATGACAGTGTAGGAAACATGACTGATGACCGCTGTGGTAGGTACACTGTCTGCGACCATTTGCCCGCCGGAACATTCCTGTTTATTTCGCATCTGATCTTTACCTGCAAGATCCTTGTCCACTCCGCGACCAGGAGATGCTTCCGGTGCCGTTGATCAAGACCACTCGGATGGCAGTGCAACAGAAACCGTACAGCCGTACTTCGTTACTCCAGTCAAACTTAGTTCCTCTAAAGCGGAAAACAATCAGACGTATTGTTTGCGATGTTTCTGTTTAGTTGGGAAATCTGAAAAACAGCAAAAGCCCAGGTTGAGTCTTACAGTTTACAACGATCGTTTTATATCTCGTGGTTCACGAAACATCTTACATACACGGAGTATTCCCAAACCATGGGGACATCCGTTTGTCATGATTGTTCATTTTTGGCACGTTTAGGTGAAATCCAACTAGGTGCCTTACGACTTAAGTTTGGTTTTGGCAGTACGCGCATGCTAAACGTGATACAGGGTCGTTTTATAACGAAACGTTGTCACGGTTTATCGCTAATTTATGAGCTTATTCTTCCATGTTTGATTGATCGGCACAAATACGTACATTCGCGTGATCCGCTTGGCTTTGGCTGTGGTCCCTGTTTTTTGCCTGTTATCTGCTACTGGAGTCACTAGGCTTGTTATCCGTATGAATAATTAAGGCAGCTGAGTTAAATTACAGTTTCCAATCAGAAGGGTATTCGAAGCGATGCTTCGCAGTTTTTGTCAAGATCTTTCGGTCTCCGTTATGTGGGTGCTACTATGGTCTGCTGTCGCTGTTAACTAACCTCATGATGATCGACCGTTTATTGCTAGATGGTCTTTTTTCACCGTGGTTACTTTTCCAATCGACTGTGCAAACAGTATCATTTTGGCGCAGAACGGCATGTGCGTGCGCTCTAACTTGCATGATGTTAATTTAGTCTGACGATTTAAAAGGGAATTTATCGGTTTTGTCAGTTCAGAAATTACTTGCGGATCACGGGTAAAATCGAAAGGAACAAGGCGGTGGCTACTGGCAAGTAGTAGTGGTCGGCGCACTGGACCACCTCGTGGTGCCAACTGGGCAGTGTCGATGCAAACGTTGACTGACTAAGCGTTCAGCAACTCTAGATAGAGCCAACCAGTCCATCTGGTTTCAGTGTACCAGTTACTTTCGATCAAGAGAATGAAAATACCGCCAGCACCTCCGCGCCGGCATCTACCTGTACACAAAATAGATGGGTGGAGTACATCTGTTGAGATTGTGTCCGGATATGTAAGTCGAATGTTGGTTTGTCTGCGCATGCTCGTATGCATCAACACAGGGATAGTGCAGAACAGGAAGTAGGTGCTTAACTCCCTCCTCCCAATCTTCGACTGCGCCAACTGTGACCGCAGCTTTCCGACCATAGTTGGTGTAAGTTTACACAGTAAGCGTGTGAATCCTGTCGAACGCAATCACGAGAAGCTCAGGTGCATGGTGGCCGCCGAATCAAATTGTTTTCAGCAATAATCAACTTCTCTTGTCGGACTTGCTGATGAGCTCCACTCAACGTGAACTTTGTTATCGGCTCTTATCATACTCTCTTGGTCGTACTCTGGAGAGCATCAGGACGCGTCTGCGTGCTGTGAATTGACAAAATATACAGCCCCTACTGCCACTCCAACCTCCGCCTCACAGACAAACAGGACGTCGGATGGTGAATCCCAAGCTGTTGAACACTGAATGGCTTTCCTGTTTGGTCCAAACAGCAATAACCCAACAGGAATCCGATAGCGAGGCTTTCTTACGTAGCGGTGAATTGCTGACAGTCGTCCACGGCCTTCATACAGGCGTTTTCACAATAGTACATGCAAAGTCACTGCCTAATATGCACGCCTCACAAGCTTTCCCGTGAACCTGGCGACTGGTTCGCGTCGTTGCAGGAATGTACATGACCAAGAAACAGATACGGATTTTTAATTACGTTACGATCCAAAACCTGTACCACCAGCGAAAGGAGGATGCTGCGTTTGCAGTCTTTTCTTGGAATTGAGTCTGTCTACATGACGAACGGTGGCCTCTCGGAAAATTCCAGTGAGTACTGGTCTGAAGTATTATCGGCTCATCCGCACATTGATGAGCGGTCATCACGTTTGATTCTGCCTCCGGACCGGTCCTTGGTTGACCCGATCACTGGGGAAGAAATTTCCCGCACGTTGGGGAACATGGATGATTGTGCTGTTGGTTTGGAAAAACTGTTGTCCAACCGTTTGAGGCGTATGAAAGCTGATGCCTTGGCTGAATATTTCCACCCCTTTCTACTAACTGAAGGCTGCGCAATTCATCTGTATGGCCCCCGCATCGTGCTTGTTCCGAAAGTGAGTAAACCTTCCTGTTCGGGCGAACCAAGACCTATTGCCGTATCCTCAATGTTGGTACGTTGCCTTCAAAATTTACTTGTTGACCGTTAGAATACGCGTTTGCAGCTACCCGCTCTTCGATCCGCATTTCTACACTGATGGTTGCCTCGAGACGACCTCACTACTTTATGCGCTGCTCCGGAATGCATGCACCACGTCTACCAGCCCATGTGCCGGTTTCATTGACGTGTCCAGTCATGCTGGATCACTCACAATGTGCGTTGTGCTCGACACAACCACGAGGCCAAGGACCTAACGAAAAGGCTGTGCACTTTGGGTTATATAGCCTCCGAGGAGATACGAATACCAACGGCGAACTCGTTCATCAACCCCGACGTTATCGTTGATCATGACTACGTTAGTGTGGTACTGGACGGCAGTATAGTGGACGACTGCCGAAGTTCATTTGCCTGGGTGGACAGGATAGTGAAGTGCGGGGCCGACTTTCGTGATGCAGCTATCCAGTCGGCCCTCCATACCATGGACTGTGATGTGGATCCTGTTTCTCATTCAGTTGTGATCATCACTTTTCATGGTACCAAGTATCCATCTTTTTGCAATGCCAGTCCTCGACTGGGACTGCATTCCTACACAGTTATTGATTTATTCCTTCCGACTGTTCTTGGCTCCCTCAAAATCTACGGCACATTTATGCAGGGAACCTGACATTGATTGTTGCTACCTTCTGACGGCTGTCTCACTGCGAATGTGATTTTTCCGTCCCGACGCATGATTCTAGACTGATGGCGCCTGTTAATCTTGAAAAGCTTTCAATTTTGCTACTGTCGTGGAAAAACTTCTCAATGGTTCAGCGTTGTTAACTGTGCAGCGCACTGCATCAAACAGACAGTTTATTTTGAATTTCCATTTCTCACGTTTTTGTTGCTTAACTTTGGTATCACCACTTCTGCTTTATTCGAATGAGAGTGTGTTGTTGTTGTGCAGCTGTAACTTGCGGCATAGGGTTTCGTGGGCTAAACGAACATTGAGTTTCGGAGAAATCTCCAGAGTTGTTAGATACCAGACGGAACATTGCTCCTGGCAGTTCATATAGTAAGCTTAGGAAAGATCCGTAGAAAGCTGAAGCGTATCCTGTTCACCGATCGTGAAGCTTGGCTAATATAGAAAGTTACGAAAATGGAAACCACTTGCTTCAGAGAACACCGGCAGACTTTCCCAGCCTATCCATGCTACTGGTCCCAGGCGACTGTCTATCAGTGAAGTTATCAGCGACGCAGATGGCACACTCATCCATAATGCGT
>LUCH01004851.1:6078-29781 GCA_013368495.1 Paragonimus heterotremus
GCTAGCCATTTCGCAGTTGCAGGATATGGGGAATTACTCATCTGTTTCGTATGAATGCCACACGACCTCAGTCTAGTTAAAAACAATGCATGAGAGTGAACAAAATTAACTTCTGAATATTTGAGGTGGTAGAGTGGGGCGCAATATTTTTCTATGCCGTTCCATATACACAGGAGATGGAAACAGCCGTATCATAATGTCGTTTTGAACCATTTCTTGGAACAACGTTCCGTTAACTAGTATTTGCTTGAAATCCTACAGAAGAGTAGGAATAGTCTAAATATGGTATAGGTAGGGAAAATGGAAACGGTGTCTTGCACGTTTCACTACCAAATATGTTAGTATTATTGTTGAACTACAAAGCCAACATTGTATGATCTCATATTTCCATCTCAACGATGTCTTCAAAGCACCACAAAGTTAAGCACTCTCAAGTTATGGGATGACGTATTTCATCTCCAACAATGCAATATGCGCATTCATAAGGCTGGAAAAGGTGAACTAATACCAATGACGGGCTGTTGTCACAAAAATGTTGCAAACAATTCTTACCATCACGCCAGTATTATTGAAAATAACTCGATGTATTCCAAGTTTCTCGTTAACACTGCCTACTTACAGTTTATGAACTGTAGGTACTGTGCCAGAAGTTTCGATTTTAAAATTCTGAAAAATATTTGAAAATAAGGATTCGTGGCGAAATCGCCGTTATTCTCTAGAAACGACATTTGAGCCCAATCCATGCGGAAGCCATAAGTGCCTATAAATTTGTATAAAGCAATAAATTTCGTTCCCTGGTTTCACTTTTCCAATTACTCAACTCGTTAAAAGTTCCATATGTACACTTTAATGATGCAGTCAGATATCCCCCTTCTCAAGTCGGGGCTCAGCGAAGTAGACGCGAGTATACTCACCGTGAGTTTTCCAGTCCATGATTAGGTTGTGAACGACCCGAAGTACTAGTTAGCGCGGCTTGAGCTGAGACTCCAGTTAGCGCGTATCAATGGCCAAACTGCCAAGTTCACATACATGGCTACTGCGTTGTCGATATTATGCGAACCTCAAGTCGGGGATTAAGTGTTTGAACCACCCAAGAGCAACACCCATGTTACCTTAAGTAGCACGTTCTTAGGGCGCGCCGTCGTATCAGAAGAGAAACGATTGGAGCAGGCCCTTTACGATCTTCAGCTAAGGAATTCACTGCATCTCGGTTTCGTCGCCATTTTGAACAACCGAGGCAAGACCACAGAATCGATGATAAACTCGTGCACCACCTTTGGATGCAGGGATTGGTTGACTTCATGCTGGCAAATATCTCTCCATTCATATCGCCGAGTTCATTGGATGGGTCGGCAAAATCCGCCGACTCAGCCGTCGCACGTCTCCCTAGCAAAGTGCACCAGGCAGAGGCGCGTACAAGAAGCGTAGCCGCAGATTTGGCAGTAAAAGTACAACGACTGTACCTAGGAAGTGCAGCTGTCAAAAGTTTTTGACCTCGCGCCGTTTTAAGATGTAGGCGTTCTAGGTCGTCCTCAATAACGGGATACTGATATTACCGTCACAGATTCGAGACCAGGGCACGGAAATGCATTAAGCCGTGCACCTTCTCAACCGTCTCGTGAAACACAGGTGCCAACAGGTAATGGCGAGAATTGCTGCTACCAGCTCAGCTCCTGATGGTCTATTCTTTCATACCCGACAGGAATTCTACATTACGTTTTCTAGTAGACACCGGTACTCACGTCAGTGTCTTACCACCTAGGGAGGAAGATAAAACTTGCTGGACACTCATTCAAGCTCCAGGCGGCCAATATAACCACAATACGCATTTCGGCGCATGCCCCCTACGATGGATTTGGGCCTGCAGCGTGCTTTCCGTTAAGTGTTCTCCATTGAGGATGTAGTAAAGGACATCTTGGGTATGGACTTCTTGAGGCATTTTCGGTTGGTTGTCGACACAGGTCATCACAAGCTCCTAAACCCTCTGACGATTATATCCACCATAGGGACTGTATTCCGACTCCTGTCCTCAGCTCGCTGCTTGGTCAACCAAGCGTTGACGATGAATACCGAGCAGTGATGCGTGAATTCACACGAGTGAGCCGCCTATCAATCGGGCTGCCTATCGTCGTCGCGAGGGGGGGTATCACGTCAAAACGAATGTCCCACCAGATTTTCAACGACCACGGAGATTGGCACCAGAAAAATTGCGAATCGCTGGTACAGAATTCCAACACACGCTGGATATTAGTATCACTCGCCCTTCCAACAGCCCATGGGCATCTCCTTCGCACGTAGTGCCAAAGCGAATAGCGTTCTTGCCGAGATTACTTTGGATCGAACAGTGCCAATGTTCCAGGTAGGTAACTTGTGTCGCACGCCCACGGTCCAACAACCAGCCTTGTAAGCAAAAAAGTCTTTAACAAAATCTACCTCGTCCGCGCCTACTACCAAAAACAGGTAGCACAAGAAGATATGCCCAAACCAACTATCACCGCTCCTCCTGATCTATTCGAAGTTTAGATCATGCTTTTCGGCCTCAATGACGACGTACAGAAGTCCCAACATGTAATCCGTGGACAAAACGTCGTTTGTACTTACATATGTGACATCCTCGTGACTGGCTCTTCATGATAAGAGCACATCATCCGCCTACGAACGATGTTTCAGCGTCTAGATTCATACGGCCTCACTATGTACGGAGGTAAGTCCGAACTCGGTCAAGCCCCGTTGAATGTTTTAGGCCACAGCATCTTGTCGGGTAAGAAACAAATTCCCCAAAAATACGGTTCGCATTTGACTTTGGAAAAGCCTTCCTAATTCTGTCCGAACAGACCTTCTTAGTCTGCACGGTCATGTGCCACTTCGTCCTTGATGAGCGTTATCACCCTTTGTGCCAATTACTGGCACCTCACCCAAACGCTTGCCCTTTAATTGGGACATCACTGTACTGTCTGGATCTTTGTCGGGTTCACTTCTGTTCTTGTTTTCTGATTAGTTACAAACCTTTTAAATGTGATCTGGTTTGTGACCGGGTTGTCTTCTGACTGAGTGGCATAGAAAGAGCTTCGTTCGGAGGCCAGTATTTTCTCTGTGTTGAGCGTTAGCCTCGGGTGGTTAGGTTGGTCGGGAAGGTACGAATTAGTCAGGCATACTTCGTGGTCAGTTGTTCGTCACCGTTGAACGACGTTCAGTTATCTATCGTTTCACTAACCATTATTGTGTTGTCTGTTTACGTGCTCATAGGCTGTAACAATCGTTTGGACTTACTCTTTACTCACTGCCTATTCCTCCTTTTTGTAAGTAGTATGCTTCATGATATAATTGTGCCCACGTGAAGGTCGTTTTGACCTTCATCTCGAATTTGGAAATTTTCTGCTAATGCTCGATCGCTGATGGCCGAAGACTCTCTCCGGACGTACCATTTCGAAAGTATGCGACATTTCATATTGATTCCACATATATATGCTGATATACACGTATTTTCTGTTGTTGAAACATTACCGAGCTGTTCACGGTGGTTATCAGTTTGACTTGACCTCTGCCCGCCGGAACTCTCTCAGTATTCAACGGCCGGTACGGCATCTGCAAATTCCCCCGCGGGTCAGCTGAACAGGGATAGAGAGTTGGAGGTAGAGCTGACGAGGCTTCGAATACAAGTGGAAAAACGAACAGAAATCGGAATAATGATGCAACAGCGGACGACACTCGACAGGGATGAATGCGAACGTAAACCTCTGGGTGATCTAAATAAATTACCCATTGAGACACCAGCCTTCATCCGGGTGACTGAACGTCCGACTGACTTACCTAGGCGAAAATTACAACGATTTCCTGGCAATCCTAAGTCGTACTGGTCCTTCACTAAAGCATTTGAATCAGGTGTTGAAAATAGGATGAACGATAACCAAGCCTGGCTGGACTACCTAATGCAATATTGTGATGGACCTGCGAAGGCCTTGGCTCAACATTGTACCATTCTCAAAGAAGATCGGAGCCATCTAGTTGCCAGGGAATTTCTTTGCGAACGGTTTGGACAGAACCACATAGCGACAAAGGCACACTGATGAACTTCTGGATGGTCCGCGTCTAACTGACAACGACTCTGCGGGATTAGTCCAGTTGGCTCAGCGGACAACAGTGTGCAAAGCAACGCTCCGGCAAGTGGATCACGATTCCGGCCTTAATTCAAGCAGAACGATTAGAAACATTATTCGGAGGTTACTATCCGGATTGCACCTTAGATGGGCAGAGGAGGCTACAACCATAACTCGTCTTAATTGTGAACCGCAGTTCACCGATCTGACAAGATTCGTGGAGGAACCTGCCTATGCCGCCTTCTTGAGATACGGTGAGCTTGCAATAAGCCTTAAATGTGAACTATATGACAGCCCCAGGCAACTGAAGGCACGACATAACCCAGTTGGCATCAGGAGGAACACTCATCTTATGCAAAGTGACGGTTTGATAACACACAGCATGTACGTTTCTCGCCCTCGTTGTTCTAGTTGTGAGGACAGTCGTTTTCATGATCGACGCCCATTATTCCTTAGTAAATCGATAGAGCAGCGCTTTGAGTTCGTGCGAACTAGAAAACAATGTCTCCAGTGTTTGAAAGCTAACCACGGCTAAGGAATGCAGATCAAACAGGAGTTTTAGCGTACGAGGATATGGACGGAAACATCACCGCCTACTACATTCCGACTTACCTGTTACTGTCGCTGAAGAGTCATCCATCGTCACTGACCACCACTTTGTTGGATTTCACCTGCACGATATTCCTCAACCATCTACAGAGAGACCCTAGGTTGCTTTGAACATCGTTCCTGTTACCGTACGTTATTGAGAGAATATCGATGATACGTATGCGTTTCTAGACAACGGGTCAGATTGCACCCTTATCGATGAGACGATAGTCACCAAGCTCGGAATGCAAGGAAGCCAGAGACAACTCAAATTATGCACGCTTAATAGAGAGACGATGTTGGAATCGGTAGCCGTCCAATTCGATTTTGCTTCCATTGATTCTAAGACAGCCATTCATATTGAGCAGGCGTGGTCAGTTAAGACGTTGCCTAAATTACGTACATTTCGTCCGAATGCTCAACAGTTAGTGTCATGGCCACATCTACGTGATATATCGTTTCGCCCATACTCCAGCAGCAATGTCGGTGTATTGATTGGATGTGACGTCCCAGAAGCGCACTGGGTCATTGATCAGCGAAAGGGAAAGAAGCACGAACCATATGCTATTAAGACAGTCCTAGGATGGATGTTGGCGGGCCGAGTTGGAAGATTATCTAACACCAACAAGACTTTATCGACGCGGCCCCATGAAGGAAAAAGAACTATCTGTAAATGATCGTCAAGCTATTGGGTTGATGGAGACTTCATCACGTTTAACTGACGGTCCTTACGAGGTAGCCCATCTTTTACGTCCTCGATCCTTCCTGTCACCTAACAACGGCTCCATTGCTCTGAAGCGCCTGCGCATGCTGCGACAACGCTTCATGGAATCTGGTGATTTGGCACAACACTATTCTCAAGTAATGGGTGGGTACATTAGTGGGGCCATGCCGAGTTGGTCCTTCAAGACGGGCCAGCTAGTTGTCAGTGTTATCTACCTCACTATCCCATGTTAAATCCTTCTAAGCCACAAAAGTTGCCAATTGTTTTTGACTGCACAGCAAAGCATGCAGGCAAATCTCTAAACGATCAGCCACTGTCGGGGCCAGATCTAACAAGTCCTTTTTTGGTGTATTGTTGCGATCTCGAAAACAGAAGTTTGTGGTTATAGCAGATATCAAGGCTATGACTCACCAAGTTCGCATGCAGGATAAAGACAGAGATGCGCTGAGATTTCTTTGATGGACGAACGCCGAGGTGCGTAGCTTTCCCACAGAGTACCGCCTGTGCGTCCATCTGTTTGGTGCTGCTCCCTCCCCCAGTTGTGCCACGTTTGCTTTGAGAAGGACCATTCAACACAACGCCGACTATTACGACGCAGATATCATGTGGACCGCAGAAACCAGCTTTTACGTGGGTAACTGTTTATTCAGTACAATGGTCACTGGTAACGCTCGAGATTCCGCCAATGAGCTAAAGACCCTAATGGCGAGAGGCGGCTTCAGCGTCACGAATTTGACAAGTAACGACCAGAAGATATTGTTACTGCTACCAGAATACGAACATACGGTGTCAACACAACCACTTAACCCAGACGAACCCAATGTGCAGAGAGCATTCGGGATGAAGTGGCATCTCACGAATGATGCTAATAAGTTCGACGTCCCAGCGATAGACAAGCCGTTCACTCGAAGGAACATACTTTCCTATGCTTCTTTGATCTACGATCCACTCGGGGACATTGCACCTGTTACACTGATTGCCCGATGGATACTCCAGCGATTGTGTAAGCTACACGTGTTGTGGGACGATCTTATCGAAGGTGAAGAACTAGATTTTTGGACAAAGTGGATAGCGAAACTAACATATCTCGACCGGTTTTGTTTGCAAAAGTGCATTAAGCCTAACAGAATAGAACGTCTCAGTGATTCCCAGTTGCATATCTTCAGTGAAGCTTCCGGAGACCGGATACGGTGCAGTCGCTTATCTCGTGATGTCCGACGATTACCAAGCCAATCACTGCTCCCTGGTCACCGCAGAGGCTAGAGTGGCTCCGATTCGCTTAACAAGTATGCTTCTGTTGGAGTTGGCGGCAGCCGTGGTTGCGGTTAAACTTGTCCGGAAGATGGAACGCGAGTTAGAATAGCCAACTGAATGTACCACGTTTTGGACTGACTCAATGATCGTTTTACATAGTGTGCTAAATTCGTTCGAGCGGTTCCAGACCTTTTTTGCAAATCGGTTGGCTGCAATTTACGAAGCTTCTCTCCCACAGCAGTGGCAGTTTGTCAACACAGAACGCAGTCCCGCATATATGGTATCGCGTGGCGTCTATATCTACGAATCTCGGAAGTTGGACCGATGGTTATATGGCCCTGAATTCATACACAGCAGGGAAAGCTACTGGCCAAGTCCTGTTGGAACCAGACCAGACAAGAAGAAAGTCAGTGAGCAGGTTTGCGATGCCGTTACTGTCCAAATTCTAGACCACTCACATTTCTTTATATCAAAATTTGAGGACTTCACGTCGTGGGACAATCTATTACAAACGGTCATATGGAGTCTGCGACATAAGCAATTTGTGTCTAAAAATGGACAGATAGTCTGCACAGGAAAACTGACTGCTTCAGAACTTAACAAAGCAACGGAAGAAATATTTAGGCTGGTGCAAAAACAATTATTTCGCCCAGAGATAAAGAAACTTCACACCCGCCGGTGCAACAAGGAGACGACAAATGCACATCCGGCATCGGTCAAGAAATTCCTCCGTATTGGTCGCAGCCCACTTCAAAGGTTAAATTTATTTCTGCTCAATGGTATTTTAAGTGTGGGATGACGACTGCGGCAATCCCCTTTGTCCTACTATGCGAAACTCCAGAGAGTCCAACCTGCGAAGCACTTTGTGACCCGATTGTTTAATCGCCACCATCAAATCACCAATGGTCATATGAGACTGAGTTACATTCTGTCGGCTATGCGACAACGATACTGGATAACAAAAGCCAACAGGACGATCACAAGTGTTTTACATGACTGTTAACAGTGCCGCCGATGGTTCTCCCAAACATACCAACAGGTCATGGCTTCACTGCTTGCGGATCGAATTGAGATGGATGTTCGCCCATTTACCACTACCGGGGTCGATTATTTTTTATCCATTCACGTTAGACGAGGACACGGAACGGAAAAGCGTTATGACTGTCTTTTCACGTGTTCCAACATAAGGGCAATACGAATCGAGGTGGCGCACTCGTTAGATACTGATTCATTCCTATCTGCTTTCAATCGGTTTGTTGCCAAACGAGGCTGCCCACGAAGATTATACAATGATAACGAGACAAATTTTACGGCAGCGTCCGAGGATGTCAAGAAACTGCCGCGGACGTGGAATGAGGAGAAGAAATTCAACACCCTTAAAGCTCACGGTTGTGGCTGGATGTTGAACTCCCCAAAAGCGAGTCACCATGGTGGAGTAGGGGAAAGAATCATCCGAACAATAAAACGCGTCCTGTTAGTGACAACACGAGGGCAAACAGTAACTGACGAGGTTTTACCTACTACACTGCTAGAAATTGAAATGATTCTCAACGACGGACTTCTGATCGAAAAAAAACAGGTGATCCCGACCACCAGTACGTTCTGACATTGAGCAAATTACTGCTACTTCGAGGAAATCCTTCAATACCCTTAGCTGCAGTGGTCAACGAAAACTAATTCAGTAGGCGATGACGAGCGGCGCAATATATAGCCGACGTATTTCGCAGCAGATGGCTGAAGTGATATTTATCTACTCTACAGATTATTCAGCGGTGGCAACTCATCAAGCCCAACTTAGAAAAGAGAGATCTCGTGCTACTACTAGAACTTGGCGCCCCGAGAGGTCATTGGTCAAAAGGCATTATCGAAGACACATGAAGGCCAAGACGGTCTAGTGAGAGATGTCACAGTCAGGACATCCAGTGAATAATTTCGAAAATAAGTGAGGCAGTTGTGTAAACTCGAAGGAGAACTTGTGCCTTCTGATCCGGAGAAAGAATCGTCGCTGGAACGTTTCCCATCAATTTATGCGGTTAAAACTCCTGTGGTTCACAAGTTAGAACCCAGGGGGAGTGTAATATTCGTTTGAACTTACTATTTATTCACTGCCTATTCCTTCTTTTTGTAAGTAGTATGCATCATGGTATAATAATAATGGTATATTTCTCAACGCATCTGTGAGAACCACGCTCGGATAAGCGTGATCAGTACACATATTTTAACGTGAAACCCATAACGTACACATAATTGTTAATTGTACAATACACCAATAATGGAAATAAAGTAATAAAACAAACATAATAATACAGGAAAATTCTAGTTTATGAAGGGGCAGTTGGCTCGCTTGCTTCTAAACGATAGTTCTCGAAATATTCAATGTTCGATAAAAAATTATGAGTAGTTATATCAATTTTTGTTCCACTAGTTTAGCGTTGACCTCATGTTCAAGGTCATGCCAGAGAACAGATTTTTCAGGATGGAGAAAATGAACAGTCGAAGAATTTCGCCATCATTCGACGTAGACTGTTCCGGAAAATTGTGTAGAAACATTTTTGATGATGAAGGAAGATGGGAGGGTCCCAATTTTACGGAAGAAATGGACGATCTTTTGGTCTGGACCCAGTTATTTCCTTAAAATTGGCGGATTTTCACAGACCTCGCGAATTGTCCAACCATTACGGGATTTCGATTTTCCGGACGTTATGGAATGTTGTCTCGCGTTAGAATTTATCGTGGAATCAAGAATGGAAAGCAGAATTACGCGAAAAACAGAAGAACGTAAAATGATCATGTGCAGTATGACGAATAATGGAATCGGAAATTTTCTGACCAAATATTTTATATAGAATTTATAATTTTGTGTTAGTGAGTGAAATATATATCTCTAACTGACAAGTGTTGTCGTTTAACGGGGAAAGTGATCGATTCACAGATTTTCCTAGTATATGACTACAGCCGAATTCCGATGTCGATTTAATATATACGGCCGTTATGTTGAATGGAAAAGATGTTAAGCAACACCGGAAGATTATCAGGTGGTCTGTTAGAATAGGGAGAGGCACATATTTATATGTAATCTTATGAGGCGAACAGGTTAAGCTATATATATTCTCTAAACTGTTTTAACTTGCACAGCTTTTGCATAGTGGTTGATGGCTACATACAACTGATAATCGTTAAGTATGAAGTAAGAGTGTACCAGGACAGTTTGGTTATTACTGATGCGGATGTTTTGAATGTTACCATATGTTGGCTATAGTTTTGTTATGCAGCTGCAATTTTTCGACAGAGCTGTGCACAAGGTCTATCCTGCTGCAGAAATAACAAGTTTTGAAATTGCGGAATTTCTCAAATGACGAAGTTGATAGCTTTGATCAGTACAAAGTTTGTGTGGTGTTACATCATGTGGCATAGGTTCACCCTCGGGTGTTATTAGATTAGATCAAGTGTTTAGGTGTTATTATGTCCGTTTTCAAATATATCGTCTTCAGGCAGAAAGAGTTTGAAAATAGACATGACGTTCCTTAATGTCAGGAAAGTTTCTAAGCTCCGTTGGAATTAATGTACATTATAACTGGCTCTAATTGCATGTGGAAGTTTGTTCCAAATATAGGTATATTTCACTAGGAAAAATTCTCAACGGAGCTTTTTGCGGCATTTAAGAGTTGTCAAAGTGAACTCTCTGTTCTTGATGCTGTATTCTGAGCTATGCTGAAGGCGAATCGCGAGTTTGACGGTAAATTTATTGCTATAAACTAAATTATACGTGAGCGCAAGGTTCAGCTTGAGACGCCGTAGCCAAAGAGGATTCAGTTCAAGCGTTTGACAGCGTTCTCTGTAGTTCATAGAAAAAGGATAACTCATTGAACCTTTCGTAAATGCACGTTGGAGACTTCCCAGAGCTAGCCTGTCAGAATTGCGCTAGTGACTATAAATGAACGTGCAGTACTCAAGTTGGGGTCGTATGCGCAGCTTATAAAGGTGTAGTCGAATCGCAGGAAGGAAGACTGAGTGCCAAATGTATCCAATCGTTCGTCTGGTTTTAGCCATTAGGAAAGATATATGTTCAGCAAAATTGAATGAGTTGGGGTGACGTGTGCCCAGGTCGCGGACTGAGTTGGCAGTTGAAATACGATGACCATCTAGCTTTATAAAGTTCTTTGAAATATGACGACCGTATGCAACGATGGTCGATCTATTGGCTGAGAGGTTCATCAGCCAAGTTTGACACCAAGACTCTAATGACGTGATGTCCTCCCGTGTATTTCCTAAAGAAGAATTGAGATCGCCAGGAGGAAAAGTATAGACAAGTTTGATGTCATCGGCGAATAGGAATAGTTTGCCATGTTTGATAACTTTACATATATCGCTTATATACCTGAGAAGGAGTAACGGTGCAAGGACGCTTCCTTGAATCACTCCACTGGTGACTGGTCTTGGCGTTGAGCTGTTTTTTCCTACTTTCACTGTTTGTGTGCGGTCCACAAGGTATGAAGCAAACCAGCTGAGTAATGTGTCACGTATACCGAAGGATGTCTTTTTGATCAGAAGGTGCTTATGAGGCACACGATCAAAAGCTTTTTGCATATCCAGAAGTATAATAATAACTGCGTTCCCTGACTGAGCAGATTTTGTAACATGATTAAAGAATTCTAGTTGGCATGTCATACACGAACGTTTGCTGAGGAACCCATGCTGGGATAGGTTTATTAGGTTTTGTGATAGTAAGAATTCAACCATGCGACATTCAATTACCCTTTCCAACACTCTAGAACAAATTGAAGTGTGGCTAATGGGACGATAATTGTTGATGTCTTGTCGCGAATCACCTTTGCAACGGGGTTGAATTATAGAATTTTTCCATCGAAGAGGGATAGAACCTAATGATAAAAAAGTGTATAGATATTAAGCAAAAGGAGGGGGATGTTATGTCCTCCGTGTTTGAGAGCAACAGAGTGTATACCCTCTGGGCCAGCAAGATAGGAAGGTTTGACAGTGGCTAACTGAGAGCGTATTTTTACTGCATCAACAGTAACGTGGCTCAGGAACGTGTTTATTTTTACAGGATGAGGTGGAGGCAGTAAATTTTCTTCAATGTTGAAGGATGCAGCAAAATACGAATTGAAGGCCTCGCAGATTGTTACGGGACCATCTACGGTAGTTTTGCTTTGTAATGTAACTAGTAAGATAATAGGGTCTCTTGTACAGTTTCTGCGTTTATATAACTGCATTGACTCAGAGCTCTTCTCTCTGCTGTTCAGCGCACGTTTTTCCTCATTTAGGTGGGACATTTTCGTTTTATTTTCTATAGTGTCGAACATTTTGTGCGTCTGAATAATAAGAGAGAAATCACGTTTTTCGGCATCGTGATTTCAGACTTTTGGGCTTACACTGCTCTTTTGGAGTGAAGGTCCTGCTTCTACCACACACATTATGGCTTTTTGATCTTTCCGGGGCTAAGATATTCATACAAAATCTGAAGTGTTCCGTAAATACTTCGGTTGCAATACTAGGGTCAGAGTTCGAAAATAATGAGTTCCACACCAATGACCTCAACAGGGTGGCGAACGTACTCCAGTCGATTAATTTTGTCTGGCGATAACTTATCATGTTCGACACTTTTACAGCTCTTAGGTCAAACATAGGGTTGACCACGTTGTGATCACCTCCTGGGAACCGTTCTAGGACGGATACTTTAGCAGAAAAGGTGCCCGTTGTAAAAATGAGATCCAAAGTGTGGTTTAGTCTGGTAGGTGCTAAAACGTGTTGGCGCCAACCATTCACTTGGATACATGCAAGAAACTCTACTTGATTAGCAGGGGCTGTGAAGGAGGTCCAGGAAATATTGGGCATATTAAAATCTCCACCAATTATTTTCTACTGTGTTGGCAATGTTGATACATAATTCCGTCCATTGAAAAGATTGGTCATGTTGTCATGAGTGACGTTAGGTGGTCTGTAGACACATCCTAAGAGTAGTTCACAGGATTCAGTTGACACTGATAGCCACAATGAGTCATCAATTCTATCTAGACACGGCTCATCGAGTATGATTGCAGAATACTGCTTCCTTAAGTAAATTAAACATCCACCGCCACATCCTGTACCGCGATTTTTACGGAACGTATGGTAACCTACAACATTTAGTTGTGTGTTCGAAGTCTCAAGTGTACACCGGGCTTCAGTGACCAGAATAATGCAACAATTATATAAGAAGATGGAGGATCTACATATATGCATCTTATTGACCAGTGAGCGTGCATTCGAAAGCAATAAAATTAGTGCATTTTCCTTATTGGACGTCATCTTTAGACCTTTAAAAATGTCCGAAGCAGAAGGGTCATTGTGATTCAGAGATTTTGGTGACGTCCCTTGGTCTGATGCAGTTTTGGTGAGCACATCCATAACCAATGGAATGTTCCCCGCTTCTGAGTCCATGACATAGAATTTTGGAAAAGTGTCAGTAAGATGTGTTGGGGCAATGGGGATATGGGAGGTGGACTGGGCAGGGGAGGTTTGAACGGTGTGTGGCGCAATAAAAAAGGGTTAGGTTGAAATGGATTGATCATATCTACATTCATGTTGTCCGCGAAGGAATCACGTGAAGGTAGCTTTGGCCGCCATCTCGAATTTGGAAATTTTCTGCTTATGCTCGACCGCTGATGGTCGAAGACTGTCTCCGGAAGTACCGTTTCGAAAGTATGTGACATTTCATATTGATTCCACATACATACTCATGCATTTGCTGATATACATGTATTTTCTGTTGTTGAAACATTACCGAGGTGTTTGCGGTCTTCATCATTTTGACTTGACCTCGAGATTTTAAACTCTGGTGGTACCCAGCTGACCTCTTAAGTGAAACGCAGAGCAGATTCTACATAAGCCTTATTTCTAGTTATAACGCGTACCCTCTGAAGGGAATAAACAGCTGGATTTCATGGTCGAGGTTATTCGATCGTGCCTAGTTTCCGAGAGGGTTTCCATCTCCGCCGCTTCAACGGACTGGTGGATTTCTATTATCGATTTATCTTAAGCCGCATTAAGCCCATGCGGCCTCTGACTGAATTACTTCAGAGCAATAAAAGTATTTTGCATCTAACCCCCGAATCCACTACGGCCTTCGCTAACATTAAGGAGGCACCCACCTCTACAGTCATGTTGTACTACTAACAGACGAATGCACCGTTCGGCATCGCCGTGAATGCTTCGGACATAACCATAGCTGCAGTACTACAGCAAGGACTCTTGGATGCATTGCAACCAATTACATTTACTTCTCATCCGCTTAGCGATACTGGAATGCCACCGAGCACCTCCGGTGGTGAAATTTTAGTTGTGTATAGGGCCGTATGTTAGTTTCGTCAGGCACTCGAGGGCCTTGACTCCATTTTTTCCACGAAACACAAACCTACTGTGTACACTTTACAGAATTATTTTGATAGAAATTCGCCCCGAAAATCCCGACAGATGAGTTATATGGCCTTGTTTTCTACGGACATCCGTCATATCCCCGGAGACGCAAAATGTTGCCGTGGATACCTTGTCACGAATGCACAGCGTTTCCATAACCAGCGATCTTATTTCACATCGCAATAAGGCTGCACTGCGACAGTTTGATTGCATGTTTATGGATGGTCTAAAATGCATCAACCTACGCATCGTTCTAGTACCGTTGACATCTTCCGCTGGTATCATAACATGTGACAATAAGCTGAGAATCCTCAGGCCAATAGTGCCACATTAGTTGCGAAGAGCTGTTTTCGAAGCGCTACATGACTTGTCACATCTAGAGATAGGCGTATAGCTAAGACTGCTTGCAGATCGTTCCTTGTGGTCTAACATGAATCGGGACGTGTGGCATCGAGCCCGTTGCTGCCTCTTACGCCAAAGTTCCAAGTTAACCGACACCCGAGTAAATTGCTGGAAGCTTTGAAACTCTCGAAAGTCGCTTCAAACAAGTCCACCTGGACCTCGTCGGATTGCTTCCACCTTCTCGAGGTCACACTCACCTTCTGACGTTTATCGACCGGTTAACTCGTTACACAGAAGTCATACGGCTGTCAGACTCACCAGCGATATCTGTCGCCCGCGCTTTTGTCGAGCATCGGATTGCACGTTTTGGTTGCTTATCGACACTTAAAACCAACCGCGCTACACAATTTGAATCAGCGTTATCTTCTTAACTAACCAACCTTTTAGACGTGCACTACAGCATATCGTCTACGAACGAATACACTCGTAGAGCGTTTTCATCGCCAGCTCAAGGCTTTGTTACGTGCTCACAAGCGGGTGGATTTGGCGGAAGCTTTACCGCCAATTATACTAGGTATTCGCAATCGCGTCACAGGCAGGTGTACGACACCAATGTCATTAGTCAATGATCTTCCTCCTAGTCTTCCAGATAATTTCTTCCAGCTGTCGATCAAAGCTGTTGTCGACGCCAACGGTTACGCCAACAGACTAACCAGTTACGTGCGGTCGCCACAAGCGAGTGCAACACGCATTCAACAACCCTCGTCTTACGCGTCTGGCGAAATCAGCGCCTGTGAGGTCGCGTTTCTGGGAACAGACTCTGTGAAGATACCGCCGCAGCAACTACATAGAGGACCTCTTCATGCTATAAGACGGCCCGCAGAAATTGCGTGATCGGCAGTTTCGGTCGACACCTCGCGGTTTCAGTTGATCGCCTGGAACGTGCCTTCACCGGCTCATCCTTTAGTACGTCAACAAAAGCATCACTCACTTCAGACTCAGAGTTAGCCCCGGTTTTGCCTCCCGCATTTACTATTGACGGGCTCCCTGCCAAACCTACGACTCACTCGGTGGGTCATGTTCATTTTCCAGCGCGTTACTTCGAGTCGTTTATTCCTTCTATCCTGCCTTTATTGTACAGTGGATAATTTATTATGTACTTTCCATGCATGTTTCGACCGTCACAGATACACTTTCCTAGCTCATGTTACGCAAAAGAAACGCTCACACAGCTAGAAATATCCCCAGGCACTCCAAGACATGCGCCACGGCGGGTATTTGTCTGTTTCCCTAATGTTTAGATAATTCGTCTTTACTTACTTTCAGATATAACGCGAGGCACAACAAAAGTTATCGGGTCCGAGAAGAATAACTTCGGAGGCCGTAGCACTGTGCCTGCTCAATGAGGAAGTCATACACTCTGCCACATCCTTCGAAGGCGTTTCTAGGTTTGATGGCTCGAGCGCGGTTGATCATCAAGTCATCGGCTGTTGTTGAAGAATGAAAGTAACAGTTAGAAGGCCTTCTATTTTAGTCGCCCTTCTAGGGAGGCTGATTTGATGAGACCACCTACGAAGCCCCCAAAATCCTAGACTACCTGGGACGTGAGATTCGCCTTACAAACGCCAGTGTATCTCTTCACTAATGTGAATTGATGTGAAAGTAAGGTTACTGCGAACCATTAACATCAATTTAGTGGGTTGGTATAGGTACCGCAGTTTTACTGGTGGCCCTATAAGGAGTCCGCAGCAAATCTACTGCTGTAGGCTACATTCACTAGGATGATAATGTTTTGGCTATAACTGTTGGGAATGCTGCCCAGCCAGTCCGATGCCTGTTTGAATTCGGAAGGTCGATGGAACTCTCAATGACATTCGTCCCCTCTGGTACCTGTCGTGCGGTTGTGCTTGATGTCCTCTCACGTTAAGCTCCCCAGCGGATTTACTGATTGCGTTGAAGTCCGCTCTTGAACGGTGACAAATCAACGAATAAAATTAGTTTGCAGATTCGCCGTTTTTTCGTTACGGCTTCCTAACCGCGTTAACATAGGGTTGGAGAAAATTTGGGCCCGCGAACCACAGAGCAAGCAGCATCACGATAGGTCCTGTAGCTTTTTAAGTGAAATTTCAAGTTCCTCATCTATGTTATAAAACCAGGAAACTGGAGCAGCATCTGAACTGAGGCAGTGAATGCTGATCAAGATGTTATGGGTTTGGTGAAAATTTTATGGTCAGGGAGAGCATTCCAAGCCTTGGAAGCGTGCGGTGAGGAAAGGCTATGTCTGCACTGAAGTTTGGTAAACGAACCTCTGGGTTAAGGGGCGTCCCCTCCTGTCAGCCCCATTTCTACTTGTAAACACCAGTTAGCACAGATGCCCATGAGACTTCAGTATCAAGCAGGTTAACATTCAGTCACCCATGAACCGACACTATTCTAATGAATACTTGCTCATGACCACCAGTCTGCCTTAAGAAAGTTCGGATTCCCAGACTGGGACCGCCTTATTGACGCCACGCTGCACAGTTCCCAAAATCAACCTGTCCCTTCGGACATCCGATGGACAGATCACAGCGTTACTCTCGAGATATGGTCGGAGAAAACTTCTAGAGGGAAGATAGAAACGGCGACGAATGAACTGGCCAAAGAGACGTTTTGTTATAACGGAATCCTAGTGAACACGAACGCGAATGGCTGATGGGAACAACGGGGAATGAATGACGCGATTATAAACCCTACCCGATTAGCCCCAACACTGTGAACGACAAGGACCAGTGAGAATACGGACAAGACAGACTCCGGATAAGCAATGTGTTTAGTCGCCAGACGCTTTACAAATTTACATGAGAAACTGGTCTGTATTTATAGAAGATCCTTGACCTTGTGGCGGCGTGAGCGCGCGAAGGAATATTTGAATCTCACACCGATGCATATCCCAGTAACGGCTTGCGATATCTGATTTCTGACAACGGAGTCATGTTTTCCGGGTCAGGTTTACACCGACCCTAACACCTCCCTTTTGAGGATGTTAACAGTAGGAAGGAAGTCGGGGGTTATCTTGCGTTTGTGGACTTGGAGTCACTCGATAGTGCATTAGAAATGTTTCCAAAACTTACACGATCGTTCCCTATGCTTGGGCTTTTTGAAGGGCACGTTTGAACGTGTCTACGAGACGCTCAGCCTGGCCGTTGGTCTGAAGATGGTGAAGCGGTGATCGGATGTAGTCTAGGTGTTCTGGGGACAGAAGCCAGAAAGTAGGAAGGAGGTAAATTGGGTCCCGCTATCACTGACTAGAGTCGGTGGGTATCCGAACCAGGTGAACATTTTGCGAAGTTGTAGAACGTTTGATCTTGTGGTAGTGTTTGGCATCAGAACAACTTCCAGCCACTTGGAATAAGCGCCGACGGCGATCAGGAAGTTTTGACCTTGCGGTAGCCCAGCAAAATCCAAGTATGCCCGCAACCATGGAGCCGTAGTTATTGGCAAAGATTCCACTGGGGCTTTTGGGCGCGCTTTACATGCATGAGCGCAGCCGTGGCAATATCTGACCAGTTGCTCCATCTGTTCATCCATGCCGGCCCATTAGACGTAACTACGAGCTAACGCCTTCGTTCGGCTGATGCCAGGGTGGTCGACATAAAGTTGGCGACTTACTCTAGGTTGAAGTTTCGGTGGGATGACGACACTTTCTCCAAACAGCACACAACCACTGGGGGTTGAAATCGTGGAACGTCCCCGGAAGAAGTGCGCCAGGTCACGCGTTAGCCCTTTATTTGGCCAGCGATTCTGATTGTAGGGCATCACTGACTGCAATGTCTGGTCTCGTAGAATTGCTTCAGCAACCAGCCCGTCCGTGACCGGGACTGTCCGTATGACTTTGGAGAACACTTGATTGACATCTGCTTCGAAGGGTACTGCAGCAGTCAAGGTCTCTTCTGGATAGGGCATCTGCGAGCCAGTCAGACGAGATAGAGCATCTGCCTGTCCAGTGCTCGTTGTTGATGTAAACCGGATGTCGAAGTCATAATTCAGCAGGGTCGTTACACCCCTTTGAGAATTGTTGGCCCTGTAGATCAGCATACCTTTCTTTGATCCAGAGACAGCGAGCAGCGGCTTGTGGTCAGTCAGCGGAATGAAGTGCTGGCCAAAGAACATCTTGTGAAAACGCTTCACTGCAAAAACAACAGCAAGCGCTTTTTTCAATATGTCCATGGTATTCTTTTGCCAAGCTCGGCGAATATACCAATACCATCCTCCATGTTTTCGGTTATTCACTTCTTGTTGATTCTTCTTCTTACACCCTAAATATTATAAGTAGAAATTGCGAGACTCGCTCGCAAAACTGACATGACCACTCGAATTACGCGGGCGATGAATCGTTCCTCCTGCGAAAGTTAATGCTGATATACCACTAACATTTGACATCCTTTACACTCACTGGTGTCTTGCAGAAGTGGAAGTATGGAACTTGTGTAGTATCCCAGCCTCGATATTTTTCTGTAAGAATCGGTAATACAGAAGTTGTGGTTCAACAACTGATTCTATCTCGGTTTGGTTGCTGTCCGTCTGCAACGACCACATAAACTGCTGGAATAATAAGAAAGTGTGAAGTGTGTTGAGTGCTGAAGCAAGTAACAGCAGTCAGGCGCCCAGGGAGGTTGTACCGTTTTGTTTTATAACAATGGAAAGGGAAGACTGCACGGAAAAGATATAGAGAAGTGAGCAAAATGAGAGAAGAAGGAAATGACAACGATGAGGGCTATACGTGCCAGACTGCCGACAGCCATTTTGGGGTAGTCCAGACATCTAGTTGACCCGACTGACATTACCACGACAATCGTCGCCGGAAGTGCGTTCCATGTCGAACAGACTCAGACGGCAAGACTATGCCGTCTGCATGAAAGGCTACTACGTGGTATTGAGGTCTTGTGCTTATGGTCCCTCAGACTAACTATATCGGCAAATGTGGGAGATTTTTGTTGGGGTGACTCGGAGAACATAAGACTGTGTGTTAATGTAAGGTTGGCCTTCAGACGCATGTAGGCTGGGGGGAATAGTTCCAGTTTTGACGGACGATCTTCACACGACAGAGAAAATATTCCCTCAACCGGCTTAATAACCTGTTTCTGGACAGCCTTTAGAACAGTGACGTCTTTCTTCAACGTCGGCGCACATGCCTGAATGTTGACTTCCAGCATTGGCCTTACCCGCCTGCTGTAGATGCGTGAAAACCTGTCAACTGGGAAAATCCCAAGGATCCTGCTAAGCATAGCTTAGCTGCTGCTAGCTTTCTTTATCAACATCATAGTGCTAGGGGAGAGGTCTGACGTGACAACGGTCCCTAGGTCGCGTTCCTGGTGGACAGTGGCTAGGGTGGCATAACTGGTGCGATATGTTCTAGCTGTGTGATGACGAGCATGCATAATCCTCGATCTGGACGTATTGAAGGTCAATTGTTTCTCCACAGACCACAGATGCAGGATACCTAGGTCTCTTCGGAAGTCTTCAGCGTCTTCAACGTTATGTAAGACGCACCATAGTTTTGTATCGTCAGCATACATCACAATTGAAGAGTTACTCACGCCTCAAAGGCCGTTAAGTTTTCTAATGAATAATAGCAGACCCAGCATGGAGTCTTGAGGTACAATAGTCGTGACGCTGAACGACCTGGATAACTCACCATTAACTCTAACGGCGCATGTCCGACAGGATATGTATTGTTTGATTCAAAAACAAACCTCACTACATTAGTCCATATCATTCGATTTGTTCAGCGGTATTCTGTCATTAACTTTTTTGAACGCCTTCGTGAAATCTAAAAATACGACAACTGGGAGGTGTTCTTCGGCAGCTTTTCTCCAAGGATTTTTATCAACAGTTATTAGTAGGTTGGTCGTGCATGAGTGACCGTTTATGAGGCCGTGCCGCTCTGGCGTCAACAGTGAGTAAGTATTTAACTAGCTTCTTACGAAATCGTCCACCATGCCATCCAACAGTTTTGACGCGGTTGGTAGTAGAGCAATCGGTCTGAAGTTACTGACGCTCGTTCGATCCCCATCTCTGTAGATTGGTGGGATGGCGCCGTGCCTCCAATTATCTGGAATACGACCGGTATGGCGTGGTTGGTGCAACAAGGGAGCAGGCAGTTCCACCAGCCCATCTTTGCACTCTTTCTGCATTTGTAAGGTATCTCGTCAAGCCCCGGGGACTCATCAGTGCGCAGCGGGGGTAATTTGGCGCGTACGTTAGCCGGGGTTAAGTTAGGGCGTGAGTCCGGGGGACGATCAGGATAGAAAATCGCGGCGCATGTTTCCGACTCGGCGGAGTTGCTGAAGACAGATGTATACTGAGCACGTAATATCTCAGCCGCCTCACAGTTAGAGGTAGAGAATCCTGAGGTTCCCGTGAGAGAGGATATGGCAGGTTTCGACCTGGTCAGGGGGGCCAGGTGCTTGAAGAACCTTTTAGGATAGTCGGCGGCAGATCATGCAAGTGATACTTGGTGAACTCTTCGGCGCGTACCGCTGCTGTGCATTGATCACGGTGACACTTATAGGCCAGGTGTGAGGCGCCATCTCCTTTAAGGAAAAATGCATCTCACAGGGCCCACTTCGCTTTCATTGGGTGTCTGGTCGATGGTTTTAGCCAGAATGACTTACAGATGAGACTTGAAGTGTAAGGCGGGTCTGAACTAGTTATCGCGGTGTTTAGGTGTAACATAGTACGTTCTATATGTTTATCTACCGTGCTACATTCTTCAGGTGGTGACTAGTTAGCATGGGACAACATTTTGGTCTTTTGAAAGTTGGCTTGTCTGAAATTGCGTCAAACAGACAGGAGAGGACGGGTGAGCGTGACGTCGCATAATGGACGAAAACTGATTATGACATGGTCGCTTGCTCATAATGGCGCACCAACTTCGATTATATCCACCGTATGGTTAACACCGTCTAATCAGGATGGCCTGTGACATTTTTTTCACGTTGTGTGTTAATTGACACGCTCGGTGAATCCTACGTCTTGCAGGAGAGTGCAGAATTCAGTGGTCGCAGTATCGGAAGTATGCTTGCTGAGAAGATCTGCATGCTGGAGTTTGAATTCCCCTAGGGCGATGGTGCGGTATCGGAGGATTGCGGTGGGCTGTCTAATAGCACTGTGCACTTTCATCCCATTCTGGGGTTGGGGATGGGGCACGAAAATGACGCCGACAATGATTAGTGGTAAGTGAGGTGTCCTAATGTTTATCCACTGGGACTCTTCAAATGAAAGCAGGGTTGGGTCTCTGTTTGGGTTGCGTGTAATTCAGCACCAACATGACTGCTACGCCCCCATCATTGCTGGCTAGCCAATCTTTGCGAAAGATAGTTTAACCAGGAATTTCCACCTCGTGATAGGATATGTCGGGTGTTATCCATGTCCACGCTACACTCACGATCTTAGGCTCCTTTGGGTCTTCAAGCTGCCACAGTTCTTGCATTTGCTCTTTAGAGAAATAACGTAAATAAACATACACTACCAGCCAGACACATGTACCTACGTACCTTTGACTAGGGTACTGTCTGCCTTCAGATGTGTAACAGGTACTATCCGAGCTGGGCGAATCCCTTTGAGTTCGACCGTACTAGGTTGTTGGGCTGTGTGGGAGGTGACGGGCTACTAATGACCATAACTATCTTAGTCATCCTTACCACGCTTGCCGCCATGAGGGTAAACCTGTGAAAGGCTTCCATGTTTAGACCTTGGTTTAACTGTGTGGAGTCATCTCAGATGGGAAGATGTTTCTTAGCGTATATCACCTCTGAAGCACAGTGGACAACATCTCTTCTGAAGAGGGTGATTCGCAATGGTCTGGGGGATAAGATGGAGCTCAAGTGTACTGGGTGCGGAATATGTTGAATGAATCATATTCCTCATTCGTCTACGTCTAGGTTTAGTTTGGCTCGGATGAACTTCCAGTGGTCAGCGTCGTGCTTGTGCGCATGCATTTCATCCGCGTCCTTCAGCTCCTCTAAATCGTGTACAACTAAACTACACGTTTGATTGTACTGGGGACTCTGGAGGTTGCGATTTGCCGTTTGATGAGTCTATCTAGTCAACCAAGGGAAGCCAGGTTTTGCTCTCAGGCAAAGGTCGTTGAGTCTAAGCACAGAAGACGCCGTTGAGAAAACCTTTTCTACGTCTCCTTTCTAACCAAGGGTGACGCGGATTGGCCGAGGGTATCCGTCTTTGTGAGACTTGTGAAACCTGCACAGCGTGGATTCATCTTCCATACCTAGCTAATGTAGATCACAAAGGGATCCCCACTGGAAGTGGTCATCAGTGTCTTCCTGGTTGAGAGACGTGCTTTCGCTTTCAGCAGCGTTATAGATAGCGGGGTTATATCTAGCAAACTCGGGACAATGATTACACCTGGGCGTATCTGTGCCTAGTGTTCTGAGCTAGAGGACGGCCGTGTGATTACTGTTTTCTACTAACGGCTCAGAGCTTTCCCGGCTTGTGCTGACGGGCGACTTGGAGGCACCAGCCTGCTGAGACAAAGTAACAATGCGTTTGCCACGCTTCCGGTCAGTGTGGTCTGCCGAAGCCGGTTTGCTGGCTAGTATTGGAGATGATGGGCTTTGTTGTGTGGCCGGGTTGAGGTTGTTCGGCGTTGGCGTTTCGGGACTGTGCATTGTAGAGGATAAGAAACTGACTAACTCGCCTGTTCTATCTTCATGCTGAATGATGTTTTCCTTACAGTCGTTTAGTCGGCATGTCATATAATGGTTTATGGGAGCCAGCGTGGGGGAATCTCAGAGACTTAAATACCATTCTATGGGGAACTTGAGGTCGCACTCGCAGTGAACCCAGTAGTTACAAACGTCACAGGCCACGGCTTTGCTGCAAAGCCCCACCACCTTCCGAAACTATCCACAAACGTCGGCAATCAAATTAATGGCACGTATCACTCCAGCTAACTAGCACTAACGAACACAAAATTATAAATTCTATATAAAATATTTGGTCAGAAAATTTCCGATTCCATTATTCGTCATACTGCACATGATCATTTTACGTTCTTCTGTTTTTCGCGTAATTCTGCTTTCCATTCTTGATTCCACGATAAATTCTAACGCGAGACAACATTCCATAACGTCCGGAAAATCGAAATCCCGTAATGGTTGGACAATTCGCGAGGTCCATGAAATTCCGACGATTTTGAGAAAATAACTTAGTCCAGACCAGAAGATCGTCCATTTCTGCAGAAAAAATTGGGACCCTCCTGTCTGCCTTCATCATCAGGAAAGT